>VOCP01056895.1:0-36706 GCA_007922195.1 Podocnemis expansa | reverse complement strand
GACCTTGTGGGGTCCCTTCCAACCCTATGATTCTATGATTCTATGACCTCCCAATTGTTTGTGGTGGTCACTGAATGCATGAGAGGCTCCCCAGTATCCTCCTAATGCATCTCCAAGTGGATTGTGAACTGCATTAAAGACTGCTACAGAAGGTCAAACATGCCTCTCCCAGAGACTGTGAGAGTCCACTCTACCAAAGCTCAGGCGTCTTCCACGGCCTTCCTTGCTAAGGTCCCAGTCCAAGAGATCTGCAGGACTGCTATATGGTCATCGATTCATACCTTCACGATGCACTACGCCATTGCCCACCAGGCTAGAGATGATGCCGCTGTGGGCAGAGCTGTACTCAATGCATGTAGACTGTAACTCCTCCCACCATCCTTGGGTACGGCTAGCAGCCATCTGTAACTGAATTATGTGAGCAGTGCTCGAAGGAGAACTGTTGGTTACTCACCAGTAACTGTCCTTCTTCAAAATGGGCTGCTCACATACATTCAGGTCCCTCCCACCGTCCCCACTAATGGATTTGGCAAAGGTATATGGGACTGGGAGGGTCAGGGTCAGGGTCACCTATATAGCCGCGGTCGCAGTGTGGAGTGGGCATTGGCCATGCACCCTGACCTGACAGGCTAATGCTAAAGACTTTCCAAGCTACCGTGCACTGCAGCACGTAGAGACCTGTAACTGAATGTATGTGAACAGCCCATTTCAAAGGACGGTTACTGATGAGTAACTAACCTTTTTTGGGTTTGTTTTTTTTTAATAGACACAGTTGCACTTAGTTCCTGATTAAAAAGTGCTATGGGAAGCCAAGGGATGAATGGTGTTGAGAATAGTTATAGAAACAAAAATCAGTAACAAGAAAGTGAGACCTTATAAATCTCAAAATGTTAAAATGGGGAATGAGAGTTAAGAAAGCAAAACAATGACTGTCTTCTCAATTAGCATTCTCTGTATAGACTCCAGACATGGGACCCCAGATTTCTTGTAACCTATGCATTAACCTTTTGTTGGTGGCAGTATCTGACAGGGCTAAACCTGGCCTACAAGTAAAACAGGGTGATCTAGGTTTGTCATTCAGGACTGTGGAAAATGAGCACTGTTTTTAAGTTGACTTAGCCCCCACTATAGACATGGCTAGGCCAAAGCAAGGATTGTTCTATCGATCCAGCTAACACCTTTCAGAGAAGTGGATTAAATGTCAAAGGTTAGGAAATCTGGGCTTCAACAGATGATGTGGGTAAACCGATTCCCACATCTTAGGTACTATATGGCCCTAGGCCATAATGTCTCAGCACTTCACAAAACTTAAAAGCTGGCTGTTCCTCACCACACCCTGGGGAAGTAGGGAATCTCTAGAATTCCCATTTTACAGGCAGGCAACTGAGACATAAAGAAACAAAGTAGCCTGCTCGGGTTCACAGGAAATATGTGAAGGGTCAGACTAAAACCAGATCTTTAGAGCATTTTGGCTTAATCCCACGCACCATGACCCTCATTATGCTTGGGGATTTAATCTTGAAACAACTGCTAAATGATGACACCACCCTGTGGTGCTGGGCCACACCAAACAGCACCAAACCATACAGGCTTGCCTTGGCTAAGCCCTGGACAAGTTTGGAGTTCTGGAAACGCACACCCCCTCTCCCCCATTGAGAGGCATGACCAGTTTAGCATGGCCTTACTCATTTGGCCTTTTAAGATGCCAGTTAACAAGCATCACCTGTAATGACTTTACCGGACATATGCAACCTGGTTATTTTGGAACTGCAGATTGATGTGACCAGTGTGAACATTGATATTTGTGCAGTTTGGGTTGGATTTTATAATTTAAGATGCTAGTTTTGAGCAAGTGGTTGGTGGGAGTGGTGGAGAGCATCTGTTTTCCTCTCCCCAGGGTGGTGGAGAAAGCACGGAGTAGTGGACACAATCCTGGGGGTAGAATAGGAAAGAAAACAGACCTTTGGAATTTTGTTAATGTTAAGGCCCTAGGTAGGCCTTCATGTGAAAGTAATTAAGTTATAGATTGACCAGCTTTCTTTGGGGGGGGGCGTTTGTTCAAAACTGGAAAGGATAATGGCAGATGTGGCAAGCCCTGAACCATACTGGGTGGGAAAAGAAAGCCTGTAGCACTTTGCAGTGGTAGCTATGAGTTTAAGTCTAATATTAAAACACTACAGAATAAGCTGCAGCTGTTGGGTTAGCTAAACTCTGCAGCACTGACTGCTGCCACCCACTGGCTCCCTCAGGGTCCCAAGAATAGTTCCCAGCCTCCAGGGGGCATGTAAAGAATGTTTACTCAAACAGCCTGGGCCAACCTGCTGAACACCTAAGACACCACACAATGACTGTGACCACACTGCCTGCATAGGAGTGCAGCTCCAGTCTATATAATAGGCGCATATGCTAATTTTAAAGTTTGCCACCAGTAATAGTGTATTGCTCGGTGGGTTCTTGGGCCTGTTGTCCAGTTCCTGGCGGCAGCCACAGCCATTTAGCCTGCAGTATAACACACAGATTTAATATACCTTTTGTACACCTGTAGACAAGTCCCCAAACCTGGTGCTGCTTTGCAGTGCTACCCCATTGAATAGGTCATAGATCTTGGAAGCCCCACTTCTATGGGATGTGGGTGAACCCTTAGATCAACAATACCTACACCTCTCAAGGCTGTTAGGTGTAGCCACAAGGTTGGGTGTGCCTCACCAACAACCCCTCTAACCAAGCCCACAACCTTTTCTTGCCACTTCACTGGTGCCTGTTCATAGCATGAACAGCTTCCTCAATGAAGCCATCATGCTAGGTGAGGGTAATGGACTGGCATGCCTAGCCATTGCCACCAAAGTCCTATGAAACAATTAGCAATATTCCTGACTTCCCTTTGTGGATTGTAGAGGAAATGGGTCACTTTTTATGGCCAATAGGACCAAATGCTTCTACAGTTGCACCTGTGCACCCCACAGTCATTTGTTTAATTGTGACTATGCTTTGCAAGCTATGCAAAGTGTGAACGGATATGCAGGCCTTCAATCAGGACGTTGTTGCTCATCGGGTGGGTCGTAAGCGCCATGGGTGGAGTGTGGAGCTAAAGTGGAATATTGTGACAGACAAGTAGCACTGTGCTTGCACCCACCCCCGTGAGTGACTTGATCATGAAGTGATGCTGGGCTCCATGCCCAAAGCACCAGCTGGAGCCAGTCTCCTGTGGGAACTGGCAAGGGCCTGATATGAGGTGTTTTACAAGGCTTGGCTGTGATATACTTCTTTTATCTGTTCCTTCAACTATCTCAGCCTTGGACCTAAGTGTGTGACAGGGAAAGTTGGCTTGATTACCCTGTCTTCTCCTGAAATGCTATATGTGAGCATAGTTGCTTGGAACTGGTGGACTTTGCCACAGGACCTGGAACCAAGTTGTCTTGGAAACCTCCTTGGGGTTGTCCACAGCCATTCAAGGGGTCCCAGGTTGTTGGAGGGATGTAAACTTTTGCCATTGTCTATATGTACGCATCTATCTTTGCTGTGTGCTAGAGCTAAACACCCTAGCTTTAATAAACATATTTATCCAGCTGGTGTCATGGACTGTGTCTGGTGAATCCTCATGAACCTATCCCTTTGGGGTAACATCAACTCTTACAGAGCTTTGAAAATCCCAGGGAGAACTGACATGAGCAACAACACTCACTACATTTGTGACTGCATCCTTCTCTCTGAGCCTTCATAAATTCTGCCTTAAATGACTTAGCCAAGGATGTACTGCAAGTCAGTAGCAGAATGAGACTGCAATCCAGATCTTGTGACATCTGTTTCCATGCTATGACTAGTGGACAGCACTATCAGAATTGTTTTATAGATCAACACCAAAAGTTGCACCATCTTCTCTGTACTTACTGATTAGAATTTGACTCTATTTATCCTTACCTATAATGATCAGTTAGACCCTAAGCATGTGAGCAAGAGCAAGCCATACAAGCAGGAAATGTATTTATACAGGTGGGTATGGCTTCCAAGAGATTTGAAAGGAAATCTAATTTTGTCTGAAAGCTTAATGGCCAAAAAAAAAAAAAATCCATTTCTAGACCCTTAGTCTCCTTCTTTTATCAAACTTAGAGAATTAAGAAAAAGGATGACACTATACAGAAAAAAATTATTACTTTAAATGGTTTTTGGTAATTGAAAGAGAACCAGATTCAATAAGAGGCTAAAAAGGCAAAATGTCAAAGTCACCCAAGCTTGGGAGAGCTAAAATCTCTAGTCCAATGGGCCAAGCATTCTGATACTCTTCAGTCAATTGTGGGGCAGTGGAGGGGGAGGCACGTGCAGTGCTAGTTGTAAACGGGCACAGAAGCACTTTTTGCCAGGAGGAACATATAGTTGCATGGTGTTTTAGCCAAACCATATATAGCATATGTAGTGACTACATCTATGATTGCCTAGTTTTGGCTAGGACTTAAAGTCTGGGCCACAAATTCAACAGATTGGGAATCATCCTTCTACAGGCTAGCTTACCCTATGTCCTTTTTCCTAGCTTTTTCAGTGAGGATGGCTGAGAAATCCCTTTCAGGAGATCAGGTCTGTTTGCACTTCTCTTCAGAGATTGAAGGGTGCTGGTGCCGGTGCCGGGGCCGGGGCCTCCCCATCTCCAATATACCAGAGCAGACCTGATCTTTATCCATTAACAGGGTGGTGTTCCTCACCACCACACACCCATTTAATCTTTTCCTGTTAATTTCCTTCTAAATTCTCCTTCAGCCCCGCATTAGCATTTGCCTCAGTATGCTAACATGTTTTACTGTAAGACACAAAATACACAATAGTCCATGAGGGAGATAAGGGTCTCCTGTCTCCAGAAATTTGTTTCAGGCAATGCTACTCTTGTATGATCCAACTTTCTTATGGCTCCTCAGTCTTAGGCTAGTCTATACTTGCCAAGTTCCAAAGGGGCAGCTGTGTTAGTCTAATAAAGCAAAGGAAGCAAGGAGTTCTATGGCACTTAAAGACTAAACAGATTTCAGCACAAGAGTTCAAAGAGAAACAGCTAATATCAAATTAATATGCAAATCAGATTCTGTGAAAGCAGGATTGAATCATAACTATGGCTTCTTTTCCCATTAGAACAGGTAATTTGACTTCTCCCTCCTCTATGTGCTGCTTTGCAAGGTTTGAATCTTAACAAATGCTCTGATTTGCTGTTACTGTATGACCTGATCCCAAGTCTTATACTCCCTTGCATTTATTTTCATCCCTTTTTCTAAGTTCCCCCTCTTCAAAGAATCTGACAAAGTCGGATTTTCTCCTGTGAGAGCTCATGCAACAAATAAATCTGGTAGGGTGTGTTCACACACTCTTATTTCGAAACAACAGAGGTTGTTTCGAAATAAGAATTACCCTGTTCACACGATACACGGTTGTGTCAAAACAACGTGTTCCGTTGTTTCGAAACAGTGTTGTTTCAAAATAACTTAAACCCCATGTGGGGACGAAACAATGCCATCTGAACATGTTGTTTCAAAACAACGGTGACTTGTTTCGAAATAACTGTCTGAAACTGCTATTTCACTTTGAGCTTCTTTCCTTAATTTGAATTAACAAACTGTTAATTCGAATTAACTTATTTCAGAATAGACCCTTATTTCGATACAAGTTATTTCAAAACAACTTGGATCGAAATAACCCCCTGTGTGTGAACGTAGCCTTAGTCTATACTTGGGTGCTTTTCAGCAGCAGTCAACTGCCAGTTATCCACGGAATGTAAAATTCCTTGCATAACTGGTGGCAACGTTTAGCTGCCAATACACATCAGGGAAGAGTCAACTCAGATCCCTTGTGGTTGGCTTTCCCCTATGTCCCCTGGCCCCCAGGACTTCTGGGAGCAGCACAGTGAGTTCAGACTCACTGCAAACAATTCCTGGAACCCCAAGCTGACTGCAGCTATTTTGCCACTGCCAGTGAAGACATACCCTTATAGTTAATCAACATATATATATACACACACCTGTCTCTTTGCATGTTCTGTGCATTTATTTTGCAGTGGTTGTGAAGACTAGTGTGACAAAGGTTTCATTAGAAGTCTTATGACATACTTTTAGGGCACGTCTACACACACAGGTTTATTTTGAAATCGGTCCTTTCGAAAGGACCAATTTCGAAATAAAACCCTTATTTCGAAAGGAGCCCTTTCAAAATAAGGGAAACCACGGTATCGAAATAGCCATTATTTCGACACGGATATTTCAAAATAACGGCAATGGAACTGCTGTTTCGAACCGTTATTTCGAAACATCCGTTTCGAAACAACGGGTCTAAAGCAGTTATTTCGAAACATCCGTTTCAAAATAACGGCTATTTCGGGGGCGGGGGGGATAGGTTTTACTTTTCCGAAACAACGATCCTTATTTCGAAAGGACGAGGTCCATCCTTTCGAAATAAGGAAACGTCATGTAGACTAAATTTTTTTATTTCGAAATAACGGGTGTTATTTTGAAATAAAAGGGCCGTGTAGACGTACCCTTAGTGAACCCAGGGGATCCCTGTTCCCCATGTACACCTGTGCCCTCTGCCATTTGGCACCACGAAGTCCTTGGCCAGACCTACACTTGACACAAATCAGAACTACCTTGATTTGCTACTTAGAATGATAAATTTGTACTAACACATTCTGTAAGCATGTATTATTGTACATTAAGATATTGAAAATTCTAACTTTCTATAGCTAGCTATATCTTGTCTATCTAGACTATTTTTCATAGTTGTCTTGTTCTTCTTCCTCATTCTCTAGTGCCTAGCAGCTATTGTAATACAAACAGATGACTGGTCAGGTAAGTATCTAATGGCCTGACTCTAGGGCTATGTCTACACATGCACTGTTATTTTGAAATAAGAATTTCGAAATGAGCTATTTCAAAATAAAATTCTTATTCCGAAATAAGTTAATTCGAATTAAGGGAAAGCCTGCAATCCAAATGGCTGTTATTTCGGAAGGGATATTTCAAAATAAAGCTGTTTGGACCTGTTCTTTCGAAACAGCTCTTTCGAAACAACAGGTCTACACAGTGTTGTTTCGAAAGAACAGCTTTATTTCGAAATATCCCTTCCGAAATGACAGCCATTTCGAGGGGGGGAAGGTTTTACTTTTTCTTAGGGTATGTCCACACACACTCCTTATTTCGAAACAACAGAGGTTGTTTCGAAATAAGGAGTGCCATGGCCACACGACGCACGGCCATTTCGAAAGAAGCAAACCGCTTCTTTCGAAATGGCCGTGGTCTTTGCGAAATAACTTAAACCTCGTTACCTGTCGAAACAGAGTTGTTTCGAAACAGAGGTTTCGAAACAGCCCTGTTCGGACATGTTGTTTCGGAACAAAGTGTTCCGAGACAACATGTGCCCCTCCTCCCAGGGTGCTTAGCACCCTGGGAGGAAGGGCTGACCCCTCAGCACCCTGGCCAGGGTGCTGAGGGGTGTACACGGGCTGTGGGGAGGGGCGCGGGGCTGCACCGCACGCTGCCGGTGTCTGCAAGGGACTGCAGGCACCGCGCCTCACCTGGCAGGCACATGCAGCCCCCTGCAAGCACCCGCCAGGAGCAGGCAGCGGGGCACTTCACCCCAGGGGCTTTAAAGCCCCGGCTGCCCCCCAACCTGGAGGCGCAGCCCCGGCGCGCGGCTGCAGCCCGCCGCTGCCGGGGCCGGAGTAAGCGCGGGCCGGAATCCCCGGCCTGACGCGCCAGCAGGGGGCGTGTCGGGGGGGGGGATTGTCCAATGTATAAGGTGTTGGGGCATTTCTGGCACATGATGGCATAGGCCACATTAGTCACTGAGCAGGTAAATAAGCCTTTGATGGAGTAGCAGGCTTGATTAGGACCTATGATGGTATCTATTATGCAGACATGTGGGCAGACTTGGCAGTGTGTTTTTTTGCAGGGGTGTGTGCCTGCTTTAATGTTTCTGTTAGATCTATACTTGCTGGTATCTGTTTAAGATTGGGTGCCTGTCTGTAGGCAA
Organism: Podocnemis expansa; assembly: GCA_007922195.1. Taxonomy (NCBI): domain Eukaryota; kingdom Metazoa; phylum Chordata; order Testudines; family Podocnemididae; genus Podocnemis; species Podocnemis expansa. Next base: position 28,708 of record VOCP01056895.1, on the reverse strand, counting down.
GGAGAGGTCAGTCTCCCAAGGCTTGAGAGAGAGAGGGATCATCTTTTAGAATAGGCTGTAGGTCCTTAATGATCTGTTGCAGAGGTCTGTCTTGAGGGTTGTATGTGGTGACTAGTGGTGTTCTGTTGTTTTCTTTCTTGGGCCTCTCCTGTAGTAGATGACTTTGGGGAACCCATCTAGCTCTGTCAATTTGTTTTCTTACTTGCCCAGCTGGGTACTGTAGTTTCAAGAATGCTTGATAGAGATCCTCAAGATGTCTGTCTCTGTCTGAGGAATCAGAGCAGATGCGGTTATATCTTAGGGCTTGGCTGTAGACAATGGATCATGTAGTGTGTTTAGGATGGAAGCTCAAGGGATGTAGGTAACTATACCGATCAGTAGGTTTTCGGTACAGGGTAGTGATGTGTCTATCCCTGATTTGTACTGTAGCGTCGAGAAAGTGGATCTCCTGTGTGGAGTGTTCCAGGCACAGTTTGATGGTGGAGTGGAAATTGTTGAAATCTCTGTGAAAATCTTCAAGAGCATCCCTGCCATGTGTCCAGATGATGAAGATATCATCAATGTAGTGCAGGTAAAGAAGAGGTGTTTTGGGATGAGACTTGAGGAAATGTTGTTCTAAGTCGCCCATAAAGATGTTGGCATATTGTGGAGCCGTGCGGGTGCCCATAGCAGTGCCATTGATTTGGAGATATAAATGATCCTCAAATCTGAACTGGTTGTGGGTGAGCACAAAGTCACAAAGTTCAGTCACAAGCTGTGCTGTGGCATCATCTGGGATGGTTCTTCTAATAGCTTGTAATCCATCCTTGTGTGGGATGTTGGTGTAAAGAGCTTCTACATCCATAGTGGCCAGAATGGTGTTTTCTGAAAGCTCACCAATGGACTGTATTTTCCTCAGGAAGGCCGTGGTGTCTTGAAGATAGCTGGGGATGTTGATAACATAGGGTCTGAGGAGGGAGTCCACATAGCCAGATAGGCCGGCAGTAAGAGTGCCAGTGACTGAGATGATGGAGCATCCAGGGTTTCCGTTTTTATGGATTTTAGATAGTAGATATAAGTCAAGCTAATCTAAAATCAATTGGTTAATCACTCAAAGAGATAATCACAGTCAAATGAAAGAAAAAGTTGTATCCTCAACTAAAATGATTGTTTTCCATCTCTGTCTAGCTTACTCACAGGGCTGGCAGCTGACAGGAACTGACGACTCCTCCCCATACCTGCAGCTACCTTTGCAATCCATAGTGTTGCTTAGAAGATGGAATCCAGGGAAGAGGCCCTGACAAACCAAAGTGTCTCTTTTTCTTTCCAACACCCCTTGCATCTGGTCAGGTGACTGCCCATGTCCAGCAATGGGGGAGATCTTTCCCTCTTGAGCCAAGGTGCTTAAGCTGCATAGTTCTTGTATGCCTGCCTCTGCTAGGTGTGTAAGCACAGCTCTCTTTGTCTTCCGCAATTCAAGCCATGCAAGAAACACCCGGGAACATGACCAGAGTGTCCTATCTGTACACATGTATGATGTTGCAGGAAACATGCTACCACAACAGTAATGTAGAGCATGCCATGAACATTCCAAAACCACATGACATGACATATTTGGAATTAGACCCTACACAGTTACATTGTAAGGGTGAACATGAATGATACACAGATCTCTTTACAATGTTGCATGTGAAGTGCAACATGTCACACCTTCCCAAACCCACCTTGCGAAGTCGTGCTTCATCTCCACCTCCTTCTTCATTTAGATGGTGACAACATCTCAGATGTTAAGAGATAGAAAAGTTTAATTAGATTCTCTGGTATATCTCCCTGAGGCCAATGCAGCATTGGTTGCCTTGCAATGTTTGTACCCAACCTCATTTTTAGCTTTGCCAGAACAAGGAGGATTCCATACATAATCTTTTGTCTCCTGAGGCAGAAGGGGAAGTGAACAAAGGTCTTCTACATCCTTAAGGGTCCTAAACCCTCAGGCTGAGTGGGTAACCCCATATCCTCCTCTAGCCAAACCTTGACTGTAACCCACTCTGCTGGCTCGGATCCCATGGCAGGATAGGCCAAAGAGCACCTCTCTTCCTCTTTATCCATGACTCACACTGGGACTGAAGCAGGATCTGGGCAGCACCTAGAAGGAACCTGCAGCATACATCTCCAGAAGCAGAAGCCTAGGCTTCCAGGGAACTTTTACCTTGAAAATGTAGGTGCTGAGCATGATTGAGAACCTACAAAGTTAGGCAGCAGAGAAATGGGAGTACCTAAATGTGGAGTTCAACTGCTGAAAAATCCAGATATCCCTGCCAAACACTCTCAGTACAGACTGATTTGTAGCTAGTGCTCAGAAGAGGGGACCTCTATGGGGGTGGCTTATTGGGCCTTATTTTAACTCATAAAATTATAATAGTCTGTTGCGCAGAGATTTATAGTAATATTCTCCAAAACAAGCAAGTGACTTAAGGGTAGAGCTGGTGCAATACTTTCCTTCATGACTGTATTTCAGAGAAAATTGGGGTTTTGACTAAATGAAAATTGTCATAGTAAGTGGCCTGTTTCCCATGAATTTTCCCTCACAGAACTACAAAACAAAATAATGGTAATGAAAACATGAGACATTTTTAAGGTAGCATTTGTCTGAGGTTTAAAAGAAAATCATTTTCCTCTTTTTTTTTTCCATTTTTCAACACAAAATACCCAACACCTCACACACTACAATAGGTTCTACTTAGAAATATAAGTCCCATTTTTAAAATTGACTTAGGCCCTTGAAAGGTAATGGTACTTTTTTAAAACCAGTGACATTTTATGGAGTTAAAATAAATAGAATCATATCCACTGTTCTAGGGACCCTAATATAATTAATTATACATTTAACAACAACCTCAACAAGATAAAAATGAGCAGTTTCATGATGCCTTAGCCATCCATCTACCCTGTTCACCAGCTTCAAGATATATCCTCAGCTGCCTCCAAAAAAAAATAGCCTCAGGGATGTGTCTTTTGCATCTTGGCCAGAAGATCACCAAATCTGGACTGTTCTAGATCAAGAGAGGTGCAAATTCCAAAGTTGAGGAGAACATCTTGCCTGTAGCCACCTCTGTTATATTGAGGGAGATACGTGAGCACCTCTGCTTGCCCCAGCTCAGAGGGGAAAGATTCTGAGCAGATAAAGGTTAGAACCTCATGGACTCAGAGCTATGGCTAGCGTGTCTCTTACCACATGTTCCAAAGGGGTAGCCATGTTAGCCTAGTTCTGCATAACAAACAAGGAATGTGTCTACACTTGCAAGTTAGTTCAAATTAAGGAGGTTTAATTTGAACTAACTTAGTACTTATCTACACTAGGCTTTCATTAGTTCGAATTAAGGAATTCCTTAATTCAAACTAATGAAAGCTTAGTTCAAATTAGTAAGATCTGCCAGTTAGTTTGAACTAAGCCTTTAGTTCAATCCTGAGTTCAAACTGAGGATGGTGTAGACTAGGATTAACCCTTATTTCAAATTTAATAAGTTTGAACTAAGGGCAGGTAGTTCAAATTAAGAAAGTGGACTAATTCAACTTCACGTTAAGTCTAATTAGTCCACTTTGTTAATTCAAACTAATACATTTGAGTTTAGTTTGAACTAATCTGAAACTTATCAGTTCAAGTTAGCAAATTTGATCTAAGTTTTCCTAGTGTAGACATAGCCGAGGAACCTTGTGGCACTTTGAAAGACTAACAAATTTATTTACTGCATGATCCTTCATGGGGGAACTAGTCTTTAAAAGTGCCACAGGATTCTTTGTTTGTTTTACTGGCCACAATGAGTCTGTGAGCAGTGATGAAGAAGCAACAATCAAAGGCCACCAGGCAGGGACAAAAAAGGGCCAGTTTTTCATGAGGTGGGAACCTATGATTTCCTCATCAGCACTTACAAAAAGGAAAGAGACCTGTGATATGCTTCTTAGTCCATGTGCATCACCCTAGAGCAGGGATGTCAAACATGTGACCCACAGGTCAAATGCAGCCTGTGAACCAATTCCATCCAGCCCACAACTGTGCTACGCAGGACCACACTCTGCCTAGGTGAGTGAGAGAGACATTATGGTCTCTCATACTCGGCACTCCTGAATACCACACTCGCCCTTAAGAAAGAGAGAGTGGTAATGTGGAACGTAGCTTCACATACACAGCACTCTGAGATGCCAGGAGAGTGCTGTAGTATTTTGATTTATGGTGTGTATGGTGCACTTGAGGTACATATAAATCAAATCTGGCCCACCATAGCAAATGAATTTGACTCCTGTGCCCGAGGGCATACCAGTTAAGATCTTAGGTATAGCTCCTGCAAACACTTGGGCTATGGCTACTGTCACAGGGTTCACCAGCCAGACTGGCTAGCACCTTGCAGACTTAGAGGAAAGGGGAGCCAGCTGGGTAGGCTGGCTAATGAGCTGGAGGGAGGAGCAGCTGTGGGGGCTGAGAGGTGAATAAAAGCTCCCAGGGAGGAGCTAGAGAGGGGGCTACAGAGGCAATGACGACTCTGACCTGGGCTAAGCTGGTGGAGCACCTGTAAACAGTTGGTGGTGGGGTTGTAAACACAATAAAAGTGCACTGGTGACCTAAAAGCTGGAAATTGGTATGTGCCTGGTGAGGACCAAGGGACAGCAAAGCAGGGAAAGCAGTGTGACCCTGTGACAGCTACGCTAGAAATGTTACACTACTATAGATGTTTCTTACAGTGATGGAAGGGGTTCTTCCATCACGATAGGAAATGTACCTCTCTGAGAGGCAGTAACTATGTCAATGGAAGAATTCTTCTGTCAACCTAGTGGGGTGTCCACCAGGCCTTAGGTTGCATTATTTACATTGCACAGGGCATGAGCAATGTCATTAAGAAGACTTAACTTTGCAGGGTAGACTAGCTCTCAGGCATATCTGAGAAACTCTGTAGAAGCAAGTTGTCTCGTTGCTTTATAGGCCAAAGTGTTTGCAGTATTGGTGGTCTTACTGCCTACAAAACTAACAGTATATTAAATGGGTCACAATGATAGGGCTAACTGCCTTTCTGGTCTCCTTGAGGGCTCCCAGCTTATATCTTGGGCCCTTGTTCTAAATCTATCTCAAGATACACTCTTGAAACTCTTCCACTCTTAGCAGTGGTAGATTACTTCATGGGCCAATGGGGCCCAGGCCCAGGGGCACACCACAATATAGGGCCCTGAAGTCCTCCTGACAGCCCAGCACTCAGAAGGGGAATGGGGCAGGCCAGCCTGAGGGCGGGGTCTGAGCTCCCACCCCATCCCTCGGCTGGCCAATCTGCCCTCAAGAGTGGGGTGAGTTACCCTACAGGTCGAGCTCTCCCATTCTCACCCTGCCCCTGGGCCATCCCCTCTGCCTTCAGGGGCAGGGCAGGCTGACTGCAGCCTGGCCAGTTGGCCCCAGGGAGAAGGGAGCAGGGCTGACTGCCATGTGTGTGGTATGGGCTCTGTTGCACCCCAAGCCGCACCACACATAGCAGTCAGCCCTGCCTGCCCCTGGGGCTGCCCAGCCAGGCCACAGGTGATCTCTGGGCCAATCTGCCCCTCCAGTGCTGGCCTGTTGGCTGGGTGGGAGGGCCTCCATTGAGGGGGGAACCACTGGTGGGAAGGCCCAGGGGCTGCAAGGCCCTTGATCCACCACTGACTTTTAGGGTACGATTTCAGTGCCACTAACAGTGTTGCTTTCCAGCTTCAGTAGAAAGATGTGCTACTTCTGCTCGAGCTGGTGAACTCAAGTAGCCATGTAGGCAGCAGCAGCCCTGGGAATGGCTCAGGCTAGACACTTGACTACAAACCCAGTCAGAACCTCAGGAAGCAGATTTGTATTGCTAGCCCGCACAAACCCCAGCCACACTGCTATTTTTAACACGCTAACTCAAGCTGAGCTGACATGTGTGTGTCTGTGAGGTCTAGGAAACACATTTCCAGCTGTACTGCAGTTGCACTCTTAAAATGAGACCTTGGTTAAGCTGACCCATGGTATTACCAACCTGAAAGGCTACTTGGGTTTCTGGCCCCTGTGTTTCATCCCCCCGGAAAGCACTATAGATTAGTGACTGGACTCAGTACAGAAGACGCTAGATAAATTATATGGCCTAGATGGTAGAGGAGGTGGGCTAGATGATCTAATTGTCCTTTCTGCTCTTAAAAGCTAGGAATCTACCAAAAAAAGTGTTTTATATTCTCACATGTTATAGAAAATTAAGTAAACATTTGAAAAGCTAGGTAGCTGTTTTCAAAATATTACTCCCACACAAAATGATCTCTGAGAAAAACACTTGTAATTAGCAATCAGTTTATTACACTTAGAATATGCGACTGCAGTGCTACCTCTGGGAAGAGATCCCTCTAGCATTTGGTAGTTGATATAATATGTGAGCCCCAGCTGAACAGCTTTGAAAAACAGCAGGCATTTCAGTTTCCTTCTCGCCATCTTGAATTATGGATTCAGTGCTCAGGAAGGAAAAAAACTTGAACTGGAAAATCTCTGTATCCATTTATCTTTTATCTATGATTATCAGATTTTTCCTTTTCCTGATATCATCTTTCTTAACAATATTTCAGTTTCAGCTCTGATGGATTCATCCTTTGTACAGATTATGAAGTAGCAGGTAAAATGTGACCTTCCTCAGTCCTCTGAACCCGGTGTATGGGAATGCCTTTGTAATGCAGATTTTTATACTCTTTCTTCTGTCATTAGAAAATGAATTCATGTAGGTCTAATCTGTTTTTATCACTAACATCATTTTTGCCACAATGAAGAGATGTTTCCAGCATTTGTGCAGACTCTTTCAGCCTAATCAGTGTTCCTCTTTGTTTCGCCATTCTCCCATCTGTAAAATAGAGATGATGGTGCTCATATTTGTAAAGTTCTTTGAAGTCTAAAGATGAAAATCACCGTGATATATATCATTTGTAATAACAATCTATATCAAAGTAGGATTTTCAAGAGTGACAATGATTTGGTGACATGTCTCAGGTCAATGCAACTTGTAGTTCTATGTTGCATATTCCCAAAATTTTAAAACTATTTCATCTGTCAAAAAAAATTTTGGCCTGCCCTTACCTAAATATCTTAGCAATTGAGAATTAGGTTCCTAAATCTACTTAAGCATTGCAAAGCAGAGCACATAGTGCATACGTATTTTTAATAACCTGGGCCTCAGGCATTTTTGAAGGAAAAAATTCCAAAATGGGACAGAATTTTAGCTGAGGATTTGCCTCTCAGTGTGACACAATATGTAGAGGAAACAGGAAATGTATGTGGTGTGGAAGGGAAGAGGGCTTTCTAGCCCCATTTCTGCACAACTACATCACTGTGTAACATTAAAGGAAATAGCAGAGATCAAAAATCAAATGTACCCTCTTCACTTAGCGCCAGGGGTAAACATAAGTAAATTAGGGCTTCTTCATGCTCCCACAATACAAATAAATAATGACAGTGGCTGAGTTGGACTTCTACCAATTATGAAACAGGATGCAGCTTTTAGAACTTTTTATTCACTCTTTTTCACGAGTGATAGTTTTCCTTGGCATTTTTTTTAAGAAAGGGGAAGAAAATCTGGATGCTGATCACACAGAGTTAGATGTAAATTAGAAGTAACTCTAGTAAAGTCGGGAGAGCTACACCACGACTCAAACAATTTAAGTGAAGACCCAGTCAGATCTGTCATGAGAAAATTTTCTGCATCAGCATTTCATGCCACTCAGCATGCTGTGTATCCTACACGCAAGGGTACTTGGTATCCAAGGTTTGCTGTTATGTATGGATGCTGCCACTAGGGAGATACAATGTGAGATGCTGTTCAGTTTTCTTTACACAGACTAATATGGCTACCCCTCTGGAATTTATTGCACTGGGGTAAATACTAGACAATAAAGGAATCATTAATCTAGTAGAACAATGGTTCTCAACCTTTTGTGAGTCACTACACACTTGATGGCGTATAGTGACCCTACAGGACACACCAGCCCACTAGCTCCAAGCCAAATCGAGCTATCTCCCTGGGTCTCCATGACACACTTACCACTCTGTGGCAACATAATGTGTCTCCAGCACAGTGGTTGGGAACCGATGTAGTAAAGAATAGTATAACAAGAACTGGTGGGTGGAAATTAAAGCCAGGCAGCTTTAACTTAGGGATAAGGCACAAACTGCTAATTGTATGAGGGGCTGGAACAAACTGCTACAAGAAATGATGACTTCTCCATCTGGTGAGGTCTACAGATAAATTCAAGGCCAGATGCCTTTTTGAATGAAAATATGAGTTTCTAGACTGAAAACAGAAGTGAATGGATGCAATTCTATGACCTGCATGATAACGAAGGACAGACTAGGTCTAGTTCCTTCTGTGTTTAAAAGCTAGGAATCAATGTGCCTCAGGCACTTAGGAGCTAAAGCGTTATAAAAAATTAATTAAACATTTTGAAAATGTATGTAGATACTTTCCATATGACACCCCTAAACTAAAAACTCTTGTGATGTGGATACTTGCAATTAGCAGTTCCTTGGTTAAAATTGGAAACAATGATTGCAGTGTTTTCTCTGGGACCAGATCCCCAGAGCATTTGAAAGTTGTTATAAGATTTGAACTTCAATTTAGCAGCTTTGGAACTTATCAGGGACTTCAATTTCTGCCATGCCATCTCTTGCTATCAATGCAGTGCTCAGGTAATGAACCTGAGAGGGAACAAATTGCTACATAGTTTTTCTTTCTTTCTTCCTTTCTTTCTTTCCTTCTCTCTAATACCTGATTTTTGTCCTCCTTGTTATCATCTTTCATGTGGGATCTTATTTCAGACCTGATGGGCATTTGCGGTAAAAGATTGACTTCCCTTCAGCCTCTGAGTCTTCTGCATGGGAAAACCTTTTAATTCTCATTTTGCTATGTTTTCTTCTTTAATTAACATGCAAATTCATGTTGGTCTAAACCATTTTTTATCATTCATGTTCTTTTTGCCAGAAGAAAGAGATTATATTTCTTGTATTATAGGAGTTTTTTTCAGCCTTAATCACTACAGATAATGTGTTTGTGTCTTCCTTTTCACCTCTTATTCAAACTCTGCAGCAGAAATTCATATATCATCTATATCACTGATAATAATATGTAATCAAGGTGGGATTTTCAAAAGAGTATTGAACATTTGGTACCACACAGCTCAGGACAACGAAGCTTGGGCTTCTGTGTCACATACTCTAAAACTTTTAAAGAATTTAGATTGTTGATGGGATTTAGGCCCCCCTCTGTCCCTAAATAACTTTAAAAGGAGTGCAGGGCATCAGCTGGGCATTTTGAAACTGAGAACACCAAGAACTAATTATAACTAAAAATCTGGATCTCAGGCATGTTTGTAAAATCTACTCTGATACAGGACAGATGTTCAAGGGAAGATCTGCACCTCCAAGTGAGACAACATGTTGAGGAAAGAGGAAATGTAGGTATTGTGGAAGACAATAATCACTGGCACTTTCTATGACATTGTTGTGTAGCTAAAGGCAGTAGCAGACATCCAAAATCATCACATGGCACAAGGCTTAAATAAGTGTGATCAGGGCTACCCCAAGACAAAGAATAAATAATAATAATTAGCTCTGTTAAACAATTAAAATATATTCCTAATAGTGAGATTTAAAGAAATAGTCATGATTATTTGTAACTTTAATCACACAGTTAAAAAATAATAGAGTGACAGTTTAAATTCATTATACATATTTTGGATGTTTTTCCACACTTTCAAATATATTGATTTTAATTACAGCACAGAATACCAACTTCCCAGTGCTCACTTTCTGTTTTTACAGATATTTGCACTGTAAGAAAGAAAAGACAGAAAAAGGAATAGTTTGATCATAAATAATCATGATTATTTTAATTGAGTTAATTTGTTTCAAGTTACTTACATGTGGTAATTACAATTAATTGACAGCCTTAATACTAATGATCTCCCTGTTGGATCGCTTTCCATTTTCACAGAGGATATCAGCTTTTAGAGTTTCCATTCTCCTGGTTTTTCCTTTGCTAGTTTTCCACTCCATTTCTTTTTCTGAACGCTGACCTGACTTAGGTGGCTGTAAATAAGTACGAACTCTATTGAAACCAATGGCATTAACCCATGGCACAGCCAGTATAAGGGAAAGATCAATGATATCTGTCATGAAAAATTTTTCCACATCAATCTTTTCACCTCCCAGTTTTGCACACTCTATGTTCTAATCACAAGGATATTTTACATCATGGCATACTATGTTATGCGATGGGGTCTGCCAATGCAGGACACAGAACATGGGAGGCTGATCAGCCTGCTTTGCTCACAAAAGATTTAAGATGAATTTGATCCTTTCTCTTGTCTTGGCAGATAAAACATTGGAAGCAAAATGGTCACAGAAAACCAAAGCTTTGTGACTGAATTCATATTCATAGGTCTGTCCAGTGAGCCACCAGTGCAGACTAGTCTCTTTGCAGTGTTCCTGGTTTTCTACCTGCTAACAGTGGTTGGAAACATCATCATAATTATAAGTGATCAGAGTAGACCCTCAGCTCCACACACCCATGTACTTTTTCCTCATCAACTTGTCCTTCTTTGACCTCTCTTATATCTCTACCATCGTCCCCCAGCTTCTGGTAAACCTCTCCACCAGAAAAAGAACCATCTCCTTCCCAGACTGCGCTGCTCAAATGTTTTTCTCACTGGTCTTTGGCATGACTGAGTGTCTCCTGCTTGGCATCATGGCTTATGACCGATACGTGGCCATATGTCATCCATTGTACTACACAATCATCGTGAACAAGAAGCTCTGTAGTCAGATGGCTGCTGCTTCCTGGACCGGCAGCCTGTTGAGCTCCATGGTAGTCAGTGTTCTGACTCTACGGTTGCCATTCTGTGGGCCTAACACCTTGAACCACTACCTCTGTGAGGTATTGGCTGTGCTGACCTTGGTTTGTGCTGACAACTCCCTCACTCAAATGGTGATCGTCATCTTCAGCATACTCATAGTCTTCATCCTCTTCCTCTTGATTATTGTCTCCTATGGCCACATCCTCTCAACCATTCTGAGGATTCATTCTGCCCATGGCAGAGCCAAAGCCTTCTCCACCTGTGGGTCCCATCTGACTGTAGTGACTATCTTTTATGGGACAATCATTTTCATATACATGCAGCCCAGGTCAAAATCCTTTCAGGAGATGGACAAAGTGATTGCTGTGTTTATACCATTATAACTCCCATGCTGAACCCACTGATCTACAGTTTGAGGAACCAGGAGGTGAAGGATGCCCTGAGGAGAGCATTCCATGGACAAAAACTCTCACAGAGGAGGTGAAAAGTGTTAGAAAGTAGGTGATGTGAGATGCTTGCCAAAATGGGTTTCACTGTGGTAAAGAGATGATGAATGGTGGCCATCCCTTTGTGGATACTGCACCACTTGATTAGCTGTCTACTTTCTGCTAGCAATGAGGTAGGCTGTTTATAGGAACTCACTGTGCTTAAATGGCCCCATAAGGGCTGAGGGAAGGATGAATGGGACATGGGATCTTTCACTGCCACGTCTCATTCACCCTCAGGTCTATAATTAAATAAAGGAGCTGTACTGATTTTTGAGTGGGATTGCATATGGGGGATAGCATTTGGCAGCCTGGGTGGTTGCTCCTGGTTCATCTCTGATGTTTCGGAAACATTGGCTTGAGCCCTTTTTTTTTATGCATAGCTCAGGAAGGTGTGATTTTCCCTCTAATATATTCTTGGGTACATTTCCCCTTGTTCCTTCCTCTGAAGCATCAAAAGTGGCCAAAATTGAAGATGGCCCATTGAGAATGGTGGGTCAGGACTCTGAAGCAGCACTGAATGTGTTCTGTCTCAGGCTCTCTCCCTCACATTCTCACTCTCCTTTCTCCCCCATGCCCCACCTTTCACATGTTCAGGTTCTTACTGCTCACCCCTGTGAGGTCAGGATGGATTGGCAGTGACACGGTGGGTAGGGTCATCTTCCTCTGCAGTACATGGCACTGATCCTTTGCTAGAATCATTGGGATATTGCTCATCAATTCAGTTCCCTGCCACTGGAGAGGTGTTGGGCACTGGTGTGTATTGGTCTCTCCAAGTTTTTGCCTGTGGCACACAGCAGTTTAGCCCATTAGCCAAGCTGCAATACTTTGGCCTCACTTTGATTTTTGGCTTAAATATGGGGTGCCAGATGATATTGGTGGCCTGTGATATGCAGGAGGTCGGGCTATGTGATCTGAGTGGTCCATCTGGCTACACACTCTATGAAGTAATTGTCCCATGATGGCTGCTTGCAGGGAAATGAGCCTGGAAAGCCCGCACCAAGTGAATGTACACAAGGCACATAAGCCAATCACATCACATCTAAGGTTTGCAAAATAAGTATCTTCAGCACAATGGCTGTGGGCTGATTGGAGCATGGGCTCCTCTTTTGGACTGAGAAGGGATCTGTTCTGATGAGAATAAATCACACTGTCGCTGGCTATGGTGGCACTGTTGAATATAAAAACAGAGACATTCACATCTTCAAAGGACCTCAGTACAGCACCTTTCGCCAGCATGACATTCACACACACAACAGAAGAAATCAAAGTTTGGTTTCTGTTGCTTTGAAAAGTCAAGCCCCCTGATGACCTTAGACTGTTTCTGAAATGCTGGATAGTCCAAATTTTGGGTTTGTCTCTGTTGATGGCGGCACTGATAGCGCTACCAGATTGATTCAGTGGGAGCAATTGGATGATAGTGGAGACCTGAGCAATTATCTGGAAGTCAATACTGTTAAAGCACCTCTGCAAAAAGGGTAGAGCTGCATCAATGAGAGGACATTTCCCATTGGCATAGCATAGTAGGGATACCGTGATAGATAGACAAGAGAAAGTTGATGGGAGGTATGCAAGCTATTTTACCTATTTTGTTGGCAATGTACAGACAAAGCCAAGATACGAAACTGTTGGCTTGTGACAGGATTTTACACACACATGCAGAGTCAGATAACAATGATGGGAAAGGACTAGGCCACAGATCATGATGGAATCAATCCAGTTTAGAATAACGATGGCTTACACACAGGCAAGGCAGTGACATCCAATGGGAAGAGGAGAGAGCACCCAAGGAAAGACCCAGAGGGCTATGTGAGAAAGGGCAGCAGCTGGCTGAGAGACAGCCATGTACCTCATAGCCTTAGAAATGGGACTAAGACTGAATAAGATGCTGTAGTGTGGCTTCTATAAAGACATCTTATTTGGGACATAGGAAGCTGGTACTTAAAATTATTTCTGTTTTAGTCTTGTATATACAAGAATCTGGATAAATCAGCATTGTGTTGTTCAGCAGGGCTGAGTACAAACACATCACATGCAAAGAACTTTCTAATTAATACATAAGACTTACCGCGATATGAGAAGATTGAATCAAGAAATTAACAATTAAACTTGTTCCCTCTTAAGTCTGCTTTGTGTTGGTTTCTCCTTTGTAAAATTAATGCATTTTAGTTTTGTAATGAAGAAAATATAATTGGTTGTAAAAAGATGTATCTGCAGAATTGAGGTATAGCGAAATATGGACTGTCTGAATGAAAAGCTTTCCCTAAAAAGCCAAAAGGAGAACAGTATTTAAAAAGTTAGCTATACTTTTTAGCACATTCTGGGTTGAAGAGCTCCCCAGCCAGGAAGCCAGAATATTTAGCCAGGTTCTATTCATATTAACCTGAGCATCAATAAGTAATATATAATGCATGATCTCATGTGTTACTGTTGCATTCTAGCTATGGCTTAAAAAAAAAAAGTGGTTTTGAAATGATGGAAATCGTAATCCCTCTTTGCCATCTTCAGTCATTTTAGATTTGTTTGCAGAGATCTGTACTTTGGGGGGCTTATGAAATGTTAGAGTGATGGTGGGATGATTTTGGAGTCTGTCTGTCCAGTTTGGGAATTTGGTTCAGATTATCATAGAATCATAGAATCATAGGGTTGGAAGGGACCTCATAGGTCATCTAGTCCAACCCCCTGCCAGAGGCAGGACCACTCCCACTTAAACCATCCCAGTCAGGGTTTTGTCCAGCCGGGCCTTAAACACCTCTAAAGATGGAGACTCCACCACGTCCCTCGGCAGCTCATTCCAAGACTTCACCACTCTCCTGGTAAAAAAGCTTTTCCTAATATCCAGCCTCGACCTCCCTAACCGCAACTTGAGACCATTGCTCCTCGTTCTGTCCTCCGTTACTACCGAGAACAGTCGAGCTCCATCTTCCTTAGAGCATCCCTTCAAGTAGTTGAAGGTTGCTATCAAATTCCCCTTCAATCTTCTCTTCTGCAGACTAAATAAGCCTAATGCTTCCAGTCTTTCCTCATAGGGCTTGTGCTCTAGCCCTTAAATCATTTTGGTTGCCCTCCTCTGAACTCTCTCTAGCATGTCCCTGTCCTTTTTGTAGTGGGGAGCCCAAAACTGAACACAGTATTCTAGATGTGGCCTCACCAGTGCAGAATAGAGGGGAAGGATCACATCCCTTGATCTCCTGGTAATACTTCTTTTGATGCAGCCCAGTATGCCATTGGCCTTTTTGGCAGCAAGAGCACACTGCTGACTCATATCCAACTTCCCATCCACCACGACCCCCAGGTCCTTTTCTACACTGCTGCTACTTAGCTGAATGTTTCCCAACCTGTAGCAGTGCATAGGGTTTTTTGGTCCCAAATGCAGGATTTTACACTTATCCTTATTGAATCTCATAAGGTTTCTATTGGCCCACTGTTCCAATTTATCTAGGTCTCCCTGAATCCTGTCCTTGCCCTCCAACGTGTCTACTGGTCCTCCCAGCTTGGTGTCATCCGCAAACTTACTGAGAATGCAGTCTATTCCATCATCCAGATCATTGATGAAAATGTTGAACAGAACCGGCCCCAGGACCGACCCCTGGGGCACACCACTCTTGACCGGCTGCCAGCTAGACATGGAACCATTGATTCCTACACGCTGAAACCATTGATCTAGCCAGTTTTCTATCCACCTTATAGTCCACCTATCCAACCCATAATTCCTTAATTTGCCAGTGAGAATGCTGTGGGAAACTGTATCAAAAGCCTTGCTAAAATCAAGGTATAGCACATCAACGGTGCTTCCCGCATCCAGAAAACCAGTCATCTGCTCATAGAAGGAAATGAGATTGGTCAGGCATGATTTACCCTTGGTAAATCCATGCTGACTGTTCCTGATCACTTTATTTTCCTCTAAGTGTTTGAGGATGGATTCTTTGAGAATCTGCTCCATAATTTTTCCAGGGATTGAGGTGAGGCTGACTGGTCTGTAATTCCCTGGATCCTCCTTTTTCCCTTTCTTGAAAATAGGCACTACATTTGCTTTTTTCCCAATCCTCTGGCACCTCCCCCGTTCTTCATGAGTTTTGAAAGATAATGGCCAGCGGTGTGGCTATTTCATCGGCCAATTCCCTTAGCACCCTTGGATGCAGTTCGTCCGGCCCCATGGACTTGTGCACTTGCAGCTTCTTTAAGCAGTCCCTAACCTGACTTTCCGTCACCAAGGGCCTGTCTTTTTCTCTCCCATCTGCCACACCCATGGTAGTGGGCTGGGAGCTGACCCTGCCTGTGAAAACTGAAGAAAAAAATGCATTGAGCACTTCAGCTTTTTCCTCATCCTCTGTCACAAGGATGCCTGCCCTATTCAGCAAGGGGCCTACACCATCCCTGATCCTCTTCTTGTCATTAACATACTTGTAGAACCCCTTCTTGTTATCTTTTACATCCCTCGCTAGCCGCAACTCCATTTGTCCTTTGGCCTTTCTGATTTTATCCCTGCAGTCCCTAGCAATATCTTTATATGCCTTTTTGGACATCTGACCAAGCTTCCACTTCCTATAAGCTTCCTTTTTATGTTTAAGCTCAGAGCAGAGTTCTCTGCTAAGCCATTCTGGCTGCCTCACATGTTTGTTCTTTCTCCTAATTGGAATGGCAACTTCCTGTGCCCTTAGCAGAGTTTTTTTTTAAATATAGCCAACTCTCTTGGACTCCTTTCCCCTTCAGATTAGCTTCCCAAGGGATCTTGCCCATCAGTTCCCTGAGGGAGCCAAAATCTGCTTTTTTGAAGTCCAGGGTTTTTGTTTTGCGTCTTTCCTTCCTTCCTTTAATCAGCATCCTGAACTCAGCCATGTCATGGTCACTACTGCCTAGCTTGCCATTTACCTCTACGTCCCTGATCAATTCTTCCCTGTTTGTGAGCAGCAAGTCGAGCAGTGCAAGGCCCCTAGTTGGTTCCTCTAGCATTTGTACTAGAAAGTTGTCCCCAACACTCTCTAAAAATCTCCTGGATTGCCCATGCACTGCTGTATTGGCCTCCCAGCAGATGTCAGGGAAATTGAAGTTCCCCCATCAGCACCAGGGCCTGTGATCTAGAAGCTTCCGCTAGTTGTCCATAGAACACCTCATCCACCTCCTGCTTCTGGTCTGGTGGTCTATAGCAGACACCCACCACAACATCCCCCTTGTTGCTTTCCCCTCTCAGTGTAACCCACAGACTTTCTACAGGCACGCTTCCACTTCCATAATGGAGCTCTGAGCAGTCATAGAGCTCTTTTACATATAACGCTACTCCTCCCCCTCGTCTTCCCTGCCTGTCCTTCCTGAACAGTTTATAACCATCCATGGCAGAACTCCAGTGGTGCAGACTATCCCACTACGTCTCTGTTATTCCTATAATATCATAGTTCCCTGTCTGCGCTATTACCAATTCTTCTTGCTTATTTCCCAGGCTCCTCGCATTAGTGTATAGGCACCTAAGATATCCGGCCGATTGCCCTATTTTGTCATGTTGATTTCCAATTCTATTACATAAACCTCCTTGCATTTTTTCTAGGAGTTCTCCTTCCCCACTCTCCTCGCGTACTGGGGCTTCAGTAGAGCCCTTAAGACATTTGTTTGATTCCCCCCCCCCATGTTCCAACTACCTTCTCTTTTATTGCTGGTGCTACAATCCCAGCACCCCCCAAGTTCCATCCCTCCCCCCAGATCACCCACATTCTCACTTACCTGTGGGCTTTGGTCTCCTTCCCCCGATGAACCTAGTTTAAAGCCCTCCTCACTAGGTCAGCCAGTCGGTGCCCAAATATGCTCTTCCCCTTCTTGGACAGGTGAAGGCCATCTCTGCCTATCAATCCTCTGTCCTGAAACAGGACTCCATGGTCAAGGAAGTTATCATGAAGACACACTGTACACAATGCTCTGTTATATCATGAGTGTCTCTATGGGTATGTCTATACTGTAAAGTTGTTTAAAAAAAAACAAAAAAACCCAAAACAGGCTTTTTCTGGAAAAAAAAAAAATCCCGTCCCTGCAGCTCATTTTAATTTTTTTTAAATAGTGATCCTTTTCTTTTCTGAAATAAAGGGAACACTATTTTGAAAAAAATAAATAGATAAATAATTAAATAAATAAAACCTAGATCCATTTCAAAATAGTCATTATTTTGAAAGAGCTATTTTGAAAAAAGCCAATCCAAGCCACCAGGCTGGCTTTTTTCAAAATAGTACCCCTATACTATGTATTAGCGTCCCATTTTTTCCAAAATAGAGAGTCCAGAGAGGACTCTGTATTTTGAAATAAAAACACTGACTTACTGCAAAATAAAGAGTCCTCCCTGGATTCCAATTTCAAAAATAATTTTAATTTGAAATAATTATTTTGAGAAAAAAATCAAAATAAGTTTGAAAATATTATTTAGAAATATCTGTGGCTGTGTAGGCATAGAATGTGTCTGAGAGTCAGGTTGGATGAAATAATATTTTCTATTGAAACAAATTCTGTTGATGAGAGAGAAAAGCTTTTGAGTTATACAGAGCATTTCTCAGGGCTAGGAAAGGTATTCCTTCCTTTTTCTTCATGTTTTGGAGTTTCCATTTCAGATGGCAAAATTCTATATCATCCATTGCTGTAAGGACTGGTGTTTTAGGCATGCCATTCCCAAGATATTAGAGAAATAAGGTGGGTGAGCAAATATCATTTACTGGACCAGTTTTTCTTACTAACCTGAAAAAGCATGCTTTCCACAGACTGAGGATAGTAGGGAGACAGTGACTGTATTTCAGCCACAATAGTCTGTGAAAAAATAGCTGTAGTTTTGTTAAACTGCTTTTATTTTACCCCTCTGAAGGGAGGAAGGAAGATGAGGGCATTGGAAAGTTACCCAAAAAAACAGAATGAGTAAAGGCACATGTTAAGAAGAAGATAAAACAGAAAAGAAAAGAGGCAGCATGAAGAAGGAAGGGGTCAGACTGGTCAAGGGCAAAGGAGATAACCTGGTCTGAGAAAAGACTAAGGCTCCATGTTCCAACATATAACCTGGAGCACAAGGACGCTGGACAAGCCACAGGACTCCAAAAGCCCTTGAATGATAAAGAAATGGAGACTGGAGAATACATACAGGTTTTATGGTTTCCATAGGATGTGCTCAACATTGCTTTCTGTGGCCCTGTAAGAGAGCTATCATCGGATAGACACGGATCTGCATGTTACGTGCCTCACTAGAACTGCGTGAACGCGTAAACCAGGAGGTTTTGCTGGGATTCTGGGAGCAGATGTGTGTAAGTACAGAGCAGTCTGAATGGCCAGCTCCATGCTCAACATTTAAGAAGCTGGACGGGGGGTTCCATCTCTCTGATGCAGTATTAGACTGCAGGTCTGCGCTCGGAGAGTGTGCCTAGGGAATCCCAAGACCGAGCTAGTGGCCAGATTCCACTCACTCCCAAAAGCCTTAAATCACCCAGGTTTGAGGAACGCAGAGGCTTGGGTTCCCCCCACAGCAAGCTTTTGGGAGACCAGCAGGAAGCGCCTAATCTGATCTGGGACAGGTGATACTTGCTATGCTGAAGATAAAATGGAGTTTCAATTATTTTGTTAATTTTGTCCCTTACTTTCCATTCCCAAAGGCCCTCTATTTCTGGAAAAAATTATCATTCAACATCATTGCTTTTGCACCCTTTCCTTTGCCCAGCCTGACAAATCAGTGATGCGCTGGCAGAACAGAACTCTGTGCTACTGAAGCACAAGAGATTTGCAGGACTGAACAGTGGTCAGAGGAACAAAGCCAGTGCCCCATGCCTTAGAAAAATAGTTTGAGCTCATAATTGCCCCTTTTTCCCACCCTCCCTCAACATATCTAAGAAGCCTGCAGCCAGGGAGAAAGGGCAGGTACAGAACTGAAACTGTATCATCGGATAGCCTACCCCCTCTGCCCCAATCCAACCTACTGAACAATAGGCATCCATTGACTTTGTACCAGAAGCTGAGAGCCAACAGGCTTGTTTGTGGCAGAGTACAGAGATGGTCAAACAGATGAGCATCATAATGAGGGTGAAAAGAAATTCTGTGAAGTTGGTGTTACCATTGATTGGCCCCTTGAGCCTCAGGCAGTAATCTGGTGAGGAAAAATGTGCACATTGGTGTGGTCCTGGGGTAAGGGACTGCCACTGTCATGTCGTGCCATCCACTTGCTCTGGGGGGGGATCCGTTTCTGCTTGGAATTCTTCATCATGGGAACTTCTCCTTGCTCCTGGCATGCTTGCCATTCCTCTCCCTGTCAATACAAGAATATGGAGTAAAAGAAGATCTGACACCAGAGCACAGATCCCAGCTCAGCAATAACATCATCGCTGCTTTACACAGCAAGGAGTCACTTAGTGCTTCAAGCCACTCTACAATTGGTCTTACCCAAAATAAAGTTACAGAAAGGAATGCATTTCAAGATCTTCAGCATTTTATAGGGTTACAGACTATACTGTCAGTAGTGATTAGGAGTCTGCCTTTTCATGAGAACACAATAATGCCTTTAGGTTTAGCACAGGGCATGGTGATTGGATGTATTTGAAATGCAACCTGATTTGCAGCATTTCTTTAGCACTTATTTTATGCAATAATTGCTGCTCAAGGAAAGTACAGAGCTCTGTCAGAAAGATTCTTTCTTTGCAACCACTTATTTTTACATTGGTGGGCCAAAAATTCATGAGTTCAGAAATTTGCAGCACTGAGGTGAAAAGTGGTCGTGGGTGACGATTAGAGCAGGTTGAAAAATATAGTTTATTTTCTGTAAAAAATTTCAACTGTAAAGACTGTTTTGACAACCAGTAATGGTTACATCTCCCAGGAAGGGTATTTGGAAGTAAATTTTCTCATGTGTCTACCAACATGCATGAATCCCTTATGTAAAGCTAAGTGTTAGTGGTCCTTGGGAATCCAGAAGAAGGTAATTTCAGCATGACTGGGACACTCACAGCTAAAACAGAGGGAAAGGACATCTATACAGCCAGCTACTTACTCCTTCTCTCCTTCACTTGGAAGCTAAAATTACTCCACTCTATAAACCTTATTCTTGCCACAGTTTTTGTCAAGAGGACATTCACCTGCTGAGTGTCTTGAAGGGAACAGTAATTAATTTCCAAGTAACTGGAAAACTGGGCAAAACTCATGACTGTGAAGAGCAATGAAAAGTGTCACCTTCCTTCCTCATTCTACATCAAGCATGAGAATAAAACAATTCAAGGTGTTTTGCTGAGACAGAGAAAGACTTGAGTAGCTAGTAGCTCAGCCTGAATGCTGGATTTAGAACAATCCGCCTCTCTGAACAACCAGTACAGTGTTACCATTAGTGATTGGATAAAACAAACAAAAGCATGAGCCTTTTAATTATTGATGTGTCTCCACTGGCATCTGAGGGTCAAGTCAGTACAGAAAATATTTTTCTGTTGATGAGTTTTCTGAAAGCATTTTTCACTGTTTTCCTCCTCAGCCTGCAGATCAAGGGGTTTTTTAACACAGGGATCACCACCCCTGAGGATGACACAGATGGCCAGGAACAGCAAAAATAAAAAATCTGTATATAAGGGTCCTCTGTGATCATCTGGAAGGTAACCATGGTGCAATTTTTCCCTCCTTCAGCACTGTAAAAACATCTGAGAGAAGAAGTGATGGTGATTGGTTGACTGGCTGGCTGGAACAAAAACCTCCTCCAAGTCTCCCATCATAAGCCTCCTGTGCAGCAAGAACTGATGTGACCGACATCCTTCTTGTGAGATACCCCATGAAAACAAATGTGGAGAAGAACCTCAAGCTTCCATAAATAGGTCCTTTTCCTAAAAAAACCCCTAACTGCACATGGAAAACACGTTTATGTTGATGTGGCTTGGAAATGTTTTTTTTGTTTGTTTGTTTGTTTATTGTTTTGTTTAGTTTTTCATGCCATGGAAAATTTTGAATTTTCATTATAAAACCAAAACACTAACAAAACATTGACATGAAAGTAAAAAGCTTCTGATGAAAAGTGGTCAAAAACAAAAACAAACAAACAAACAAAAAAGTTTTAGTACAGAAATTGAAAAATATCTGACTGAAAACTATCAAAAAATTAAGGAAGCCTCTTTTTCCATTCTGTTCCACTCCTTTTCTTGTTCCCCTCACTCTTGTGTCTCAACAGGAACATAAGAATTTCTAATCGGGATCAGGTTCAGGTCCGTCTAGGCTGGTATCATATCTCTGACAGTTGTGAGATACAGGGATGTTCCGTGTTCTACTTTATGACTCTTCCATTGATACCACTCACCATTTGGCTATAATTTCCAAAACCATCCAATGTTCCTCAGCCTGCCTTCTACAACTAAGATACCAATTGAAGCAGGAAGCTTTTCCACTGTGGAACAGTGACTGACTCATCCACTGTAGATTACTGTGTTTGAATGTCAGCTATGAAATCAAAACATATATGCAGGGTGATGCTGATATCTTGACGGTTAAATTGATTTACCACTTCTCAGAAGTTTTAGTTTGTATGCTTGAAAGCCTGCTGAATCAAATTTTCATCTATTCTATTTAGATCTGGCTGAAAAATTTCTAGTTAACACAGTCTGCCGTCAAACAATGCTGATGCAATAAAATGGAAATTATTTTATGGGGATATAAGTGGCCGCGGTGGCCTCCCTCAGAGCCAAGGCCGGAGGAATTGCCTGAATGCCACCCCTGGTCTGACTAGGGAACTGCAGGTACTAGGTGTAGCCTGAGATTTTTGCCATCTCTTTAGTATCACAGCAAATCTTGATTGGATGAAGACACATATGAGTAGGAAAATAGCGTAAGGCAGTCTAGTAGAAATTTTGTGTTAAAATAAAGTTAGAAATAGCATAATATGTAATAATTAGTGGTAAAGTATCTATAAGTTATCATTTACAAAGCTAGTATTCAAAATACACTCAGCAAGTGAAATCTGATCTCCATACGTATGGATCAAAGGGGAACAGAACCAATAGATGTATCTCTTTAAGGAAAAGTAGGTCAAGATCGGGGAAGGTTTTTAACTTTCGAATTCCCTTATTCCCCCTCCCATCAAGGATTCTGAGGTCTCCTCCCACTGTCCAAGGACCCCTAAAATCTTTTGATCTCTATCACACACTGTGCAGGTGCTAGGTGAAATCATCCTCTTTGTAATTGGGTGAGGATGAAATTACCTCTTTTGTGAGTGGTCAAGAGGAGATGAAAGTGCTGATAGCGTATAAAAGAACCTGCAGAGCAGCAGAACTTCGGAGATCTCTCCCACTCCTTACTGTGTTCCACTGGCCTCTGGCTATGTTCCCGCTGCACTAGGGGCACGTCTACATGGCTCTTTTATTTCAAAATAACACTCGTTATTTCAAAATAAAAAAATTTGGTCTACGTGACGTATTGATATTTTGAAACAACGGGACTTGTTGTTTTGAAATAACGATCGTTATTTTGAAAAAGTAAAACCTACCCCCCCAAAACGACCGTTATTTCGAAACAGATGTTTCAAAATAAAGCCTTTAGACCCGTTGTTTCGAAACAACACCATTGTTTCGAAACAACGGTTTGAAACAGCGGACTCATTGGCGTTATTTCGAAACATCCATTTTGAAATAACGGTCATTTCGATTCCGCAGTTTTCCTTATTTCAAAAGGAACCCTTTCGAAATAAACCTGTGTGTGTAGACGTGCCCTAGGAGTCACACTACCACTCAATCCCAGAGAGAGTAACAACGTCTTGGGTGGAACTTTATGAGCTAAGTTGCGGGACTTAGTCTCAGAAGGGCGTTCTCCGGACATAGCCTCTGAGCGGCGACTCAGGACTTGGTCTCTAAGCTGGGTCTTTGGACTTAGTCTCAGGAGGGTGAACCTGAATATTCAATCTTGAACGCACTCCAGACAGACAGATAACTGAGTCCTGTGGTTCAGTCTGTGAGCAATGAATATCACTAAAGGCTCAAGACTTTGAAGCTCCAGCACTGTCAGAACCCCTGCAGATGTCACAAAGCGGCAGCTGCACCTGCAAGCTCTCAAGAACCTTCTGAGCCACCGTCGTTCCAGACACCACAGAGACCGTAGCAGAGCAGCAGAAGGCAGCCAGCGAGCATGAGGGCTTCAAAGACCGACCGGTACAGCGAACCAATCCTCTAAAACTTGTGGTAAGAAAAAGGGTCCCAAGGAGGGGAGAACAGCAATAGAAGCTCTAAAGACCAATAAACTGTTTAACTGCTGACAGGGGGCCCAATCCTTACAAAGTAATTTGTGGTCATAAGCAAACTGACAGGAAACATTTAAGATAAGGAATCCATACCAGGTTTTAAAAGGAGTAATGTTAGAATCTGAGATCTCTCCATTCTGCAAGTGACTGATCCCCACTTGCTGAATGCCTCCACTCCACCAAGGGCAGGTGCAAAGCCTTCATCACCTGCCGTTTTCATTTCACTGGGGTCATTTGTTTTATGGGACAATCATGTTCACATACCTTCAACCCTTCAGTCTATTCCCTGGACCAGGATAAAATGGGCTTCAGTGTTCTGCACAGCCATGATCCCCATGCTGAATCCCCTGATCTACAGCTTGCAGAACAAGGAGGTGAAAACATCTCCAAGAAAACTCATCAGCAGGCAACTGAGTTTTACACTGACCTGAGAGATGAAATCATAACCCATATGACTGTGTACCATGATATTGGACAGTCACATGCACAGAAATTAGGGCTCACTTGACCATTCAGTTTTCAACATCATTTTTCACAGTTATTCTTCTCTCTCCTTGCTAAATCAATTCCCTGCTATTGCAGGGGCCTCATGTATTGCTGGGACCTTGTCCTTCCTGTTCTCTGTACACAACAGGTTAGTGTTCTGTTGATTGTAGTACTTTGATCTGGTTCTAGTTCTTTCATTTAGTGTGCAAGTGCTGGGTGATGGTTAGTGGCCTATGACACAGCAACAGGCAAATAAGATGGTGAGGTGGTCCCATCTAGACTTGAACTCTAAATTTTTTTGAGAGTTACACTCACATATTCTTTGTAAGCTGAAAATTTCATATTTAGTCTTGGGCCAATGCTATTATCCATTTTTGTTATTAGGCATAACAAATAAAAATATATCCTTTCCAGATACACAGGTTGCTAATTAAATTTCCTTCAACTAACATAATAAAATTACATAGAGACTCAGAGGGTGTGTTCACACAGCAGTCTTATTTCAAAACAACAGAGGTTGTTTCAAAATAAGAAAGGCCATGTTCACATGATGCACCGTTGTTTTGAAACAACAGGTTCCGTTGTTTCGAAACAACGGCGTTGTTTTGAAACAACTTAAACCCCATGTGGGGACAAAACAACGTTGTTTTGAAATGATTGTTTTGAAACAATGCCATCAGAACACGTTGTTTCGAAACAACAATGACTCGTTTTGAAATAACTGTTGTCTGAACATGCTATTTCGCTTTGAGCTTTTTCCTTAATTTGAATTAACAAACTGTTAATTTGAATTAACTTATTTCAAAATAAGGTGTTATTTAGATACAAGTTGTTTCGAAACAACTTGTATCAAAATAACCCCCTGTGTGTGAACGTAGCCATAGACTCTAAGTTTGGAAGGGATCAATATCATCATTTCGTCTGACCTCCTGCACAATGCAGACCACAAAACTTCACCCTATCTATAAAAATAATTACAAAATCTTCTTAGCTTTTTTGTACAAGCTCTGAGCCCTTGCAAACTGGAGCTTTACAAATGTTAAATCAGTTGATGTAAATACAGCTATTTTTTCTTAATGCAAATAATGAACATGACCTTCTGCAATAAACATAAGCATAGTCCTTGGGTTAGCATGTAGGTGTTGATCAGACTGAAAATGGTTGGATTTAAAATAGCAAATCTATTATTTTTTGTGGTATAGTGGTACTTGAAGGCTCCAACACAAGATCACAGTCCCACTTTGGTAAGCACATTAAAAATGTGACAAATATAGAAATGTCACACATATCCTTGGAAGATCTTTTTGAAATAATCTTTCTGAAGACCATTGTATTAAATTCGAAGTTCACATCTTATTGAAGATCAGGACTGTGTGTAACTTCTCTAGGCAATGGTTCCCAGTCACTGTGCTGGAATACATTACTGCATCACCACGAAGTGGTAAGTTTCTCACAGAGAGCCAGGTTGGGGCCTGGCTTTGGCCAGGAGGTGAGGTGGACTGGTGAGTCCTATAGTGTCAAGCATGCTGCTAGCTATGTTGAAACCCAAATAAATTTGAGAACCACTGCTCTAGAGAGAAGATGTTCAGTAGGGACTGGGAGCTCAAAGAGCTGTATCAAAAATGTGCCAGACCAGAATGGACTTTTGGAACAGTAAGTGTACAGTGCATTTTCTGTGACATATCTATGCAGATGTTAATGCAAATACTCCACCTCCAGTTATGTAAAAACCCAGCTTTTTGACCTGGGCCCTGAAGAATGGTTCACTACCTCTTGGTCCCCTTTTAATGAAAGCTATAGATGAAAGTCTCATGCCTTATAAGTAAGTGAATTGCCCAGCTGGGGTTCTGCTTGTGAATCTAAGACACTTATGACCTTGTTACCATGTGCAAAAACCCAGCTGTGGGCTTTGAAAGACTGACACCTAGCGGAGCCTGAAGCTGAAGATGGATGTGGTATCTGATAAGCTTTTTGGAGTTCAGGAAGGTGTTGGGGGGGGGGGGCGTTTTGTTTTGTTTTTTTATTTGTTTTTGAGTTTGTTTTGTTTTGTTAATAAACTAACCTTTAGGATGAATGTTCTTGATTAGAAAGAGCTGTCTGATAACTTGTAACTGTGGATAATACATTGCTCATAGCCTCAGGGAAGAAAGCAAAGTCCAGATATGAACATAAAGGCTGCCAAAGTTTGATGACAACAAGTTTCACAGAAATACACCTTCACTTTTAAAGGAATAATTGCCAGTCGTGCTCTCCATAACTTGTTGAACATGCCCAGTGTACATGCTAGGATATCTTTTGTGTATCAGTTCAAGTTAATATCCCATGTAATACACTCATGTGATATTAACTATGACTTTGTAAGGACACTTGCAGGAAAAAAAAGAAATATCTCTGGCCTGTGTTTTATCTAGGTGCATGAAAAAATATTCTAGTTTTCCAGTAAAGAGGAAGGGAAATCTTGCAGAATTTTTGGTGCTCACATAACTAAAAAGTGGCAGAAATTTTTACAGAAAACATCCCAGAGAAAATAAAGTATATGGGCTAGCTAGGATATTCAACAGTTATACAGTAAAATAGACAGGGGGAATTAAAAAGCAAAAACCCCAAAAGTGAATTAAGGAACACTTCTGCAGCTTATCAAACTGGAATGAGCTGGTTTTTCTTTAGGCACAGGCTGTAACTAAAAGTGACTGCCTTGTTGAGCCAATGGTAGATCACGGTAGAAGGGAAAGGAGGTAGTCAGTGTGGTGAAATGGATATAGTACTTCACTACTGTAACCTAGCTCCTGTACTGGTGTAAATTGAGGTAGCCTGCTAAAATCAATGGAGCTATATTTGTCTATGCACACTGAAGATCTGGCTGACTCAGAAGATGTTGGTTAATAACTTAATACCAAAAGAGACTATTAACATGATTTAATTGGATCTCCTGCACTACACTGGTCACACTGAACAATTTCTGCATCAAGCTTGTAAATTCTGTTTGAGTGAAAGCATACCTTTCAGGAAGACAGATAAACATAGAAACACCATCATGTCGAGCATATGTCCTCTGAAGGATATGTCCTCTTAACATTTTGTTAATTCGAAATAAGATATTTCGAAATAAGGGGTTATTTCAAAGCAAGTTGTTTCGATACAACTTGTTTCGAAATAACTATCTGTGTGTGAATACAGCCCTTTTGGCTTTCCACCATGGCTTCGCTTGGGCTAAGTTGCGAACGCGGTTCTGCCTGAACTAAAATAGCTATACGCTTTACTTGTGTTGCTTAGCTCTGTTTGGTTACATTAAGCTTTATATCAAATTTTCACTACAATATGTAGAAATTTCCTTAGTTTCTTTTCTTTTCTTTTCTTATGATACAAGGATCTGCTTGATAGTGTCTCTGCTCTTTGCAAACCCTAGCAGCCCCATAAAAGTAAAGGCCCAATCCTACAGCTCCATCCTATCCCAAACTCAGTCCTATGGAGTTTTGGGATAGGATGGAGGAGCAGCTCTCGAAAGTTTAATAGTCAACTTGTGTGGCTCTTCAGTTCCATAAGTTTGGCTACCCCTGTTATAGCTCCTCTCTTGTTCTTCAGAACAATGGGTATGAGATTAAGGAAAAGGCAATACCCCTTGATCTACTGGCCATAGACTCTTCTGCCAAATGTAGTCCCCACAGTCCATCCTTTGGAAGGCAGTTCTAGTACTACGGCTGACCTTGTAGCTAACATTATAGCTCAGGTGTGGTAAAAGTTCAGCTCAGGAGCCACATGCAGCTCTTCAGTGAAAACATGTGGCTCCTAGAAGAATGTCAGCAAATCAATCTAGGAAATCAGCTCCAGCCTAGGAATTTTAAATCTCCTGCCCTGAGCATACTCTGAGCATGGTCGAGGAGGAGCCCCAGACTGTGCTTAGCCACTGGAGCGGCCATGTGAGGGAGAACTGGAGAAAGGGGGGTTGGCTCAGGGGATCCAGCATCAGGGCTTGGGGGTTTGGGAGGGGGTCAGGGACAGCGGGGAGAAGCTCTCTCTCTCTCTCTCTCTCTCTCTCTCTCTCTCTCTCACCAAATGAGTCATACTCACTGAAATCCCCAAATCATGGTTTAAAGACTTCAAGGAACAATGAAACTAAAGTTCCCAGGCAGCCAGAGTCCCCTGGCTGGAAGACGGTGTCTTCTGGCTGGCTTAGAGCTCCTCTGGAGCTGGGAGTTTCTAAAACTCTCTCCCAGAGATGCTCCGAAGGAG
This sequence comes from Podocnemis expansa, assembly GCA_007922195.1. NCBI lineage: Eukaryota > Metazoa > Chordata > Testudines > Podocnemididae > Podocnemis > Podocnemis expansa. Next base: position 454 of record VOCP01056895.1, on the reverse strand, counting down.
CATGCTCAGAACATCTGACCATGCTTCATCCGGAGGAGCCATGGCTCAGCCACGTCACTCCAGCAGGCAGGTAAAGGTGCAAAGGGTTGGGCATCCAGCCGGCTGGGGCATTACCAGGGAAGCGGGTTAGGGTGGGAGGAGGATGGGGGGGGGGGGCTGACTGGGAGAGCAGGGAGTAGGATCGGGCTGGCTGGAGGTGGGGGGTGACCAGGAGAGTGGGGGCAGGATTGGGCCCATGGTGGCAGGATCAGGCCTGTGGGGTCCATGCACTAAGCAATGTGAGTTGCTCAGCTCCCTCAGGGCCTTAGAGGGAACATTGAGAGAAACCACCACCAAATGACTCATCTCTTACACCACAAGGGATGGCAAAAATCTCCCAGGTGCCCAAAATTTCAAACAAGAAACTAAAAACAGAAGCAAATAAAAAAGCAGCTTGATTTTGTTTATTTTAATT
>VOCP01056875.1:0-13339 GCA_007922195.1 Podocnemis expansa | reverse complement strand
AGGTTTGGTCATCAGGTCGCCCCTCACATACACATCCTGATGGCCAAACCTGTGCACTATTGAGGAAAGAAGCACTGGAGTATAAAATGTTAAGATGGCACAAAGATGGGAAATACAGGTGCCAAAAGCCTTCAGCTGCTCTTCCTTGGATGCCAGGCTTAACACAGCCCTCAGAATGTTGACATATGACAGGGTGATGAACATCAGATCCATCCCCACGATGAAGAGAGTTACAATGATGCCGTATATGCTATTGAACCTTGTATTGGCACAGGCCAGGTTCACCACTGCCATGTGCTCACAGTAGCAGTGAGAGATGATGTGGGACCGGCAAAAGGGCAGCCTTCTGATGAGGAAGGGCAGAGGGACCATAAGGAAAACAGCCCGGGCCAAAGATGCTAACCCAATCTTTGCTATCATTGAATTGGTCAGGATGGTGGTGTACCTCAAGGGGTTGCAGATGGCCACATATCTGTCAAAGGCCATGGCCAGAAGCACAGCAGACTCCATGATGGCAAATGAATGAAGGAAAAACATCTGCATCAAGCAGGCAGTAAAGCTTATCTCCCTGGAATTGAACCAGAAGACAGTCAGTGATTTCGGCACAGTGGTTGTGGATAGAACTAGGTCAATGACAGCCAGCATCGCAAGGAAATAGAACATGGGCTTGTGGAGGGAAGGCTCTGTCTTGATAACATACAAGAGGGTGCAGTTCCCAAGAAGGGCCACGGCAAACACTGAACAGAAGGGGATGGAGATCCAGAGGTGCATGGTTTCCAGTCCTGGGATGCCGCTCAGGAAGAACACTGGTGGATCAAAGCCTGCACTCTTGAAATCTGAAAGGTTGTCTTGTAGCATCTTCTGCAATTCTCACAGGAATGCTTTTCCTTTCAATAAAAAACAAGGCACATGCAATGAAAAGACCATGTAAATAAGATACATAGTAGGGGTCAGTCAGTTGTGTTAGAAGGGAATACACCTCCCATTGAGTTCATCAGGAGCCTCTCCTTATAATAGGGATGAATCTGATCCAGAGGCCATGGAAAACTTGGAAATAATTCCACTAACATCATGAAGGGCCTATTCTCCAAGCCTTTCCACTTTCCTGGTCTAGTCATTTGTTGCTACGCTTCCAGTCTCTGCATCATCAGCAAAGATTATCAGCACAGATTCTCCTCTTAATCACTGATGAAATTGTTGAGTAGCCTCTGCCTTGAATCAAGAATGTTTCACTAGTAGCTCCAGAAGCACCCTAACATATATTCCTGCAGACCAAAATTTCTTCTGATAACACACATATAAAACAAAGAGCTTCTCAAGTTGGTTTTATACAAGGGGAGAGAAATAAGGCTGGTGTTTAACTTTTACACCCCTGATTTTATGAATTTTCATTGGTTTCTTGACAGAGATTTGGTTTTGTTTTGTGTTGCAATTAAATAGCTCCCTTTAAATGCCAAATCTCATTCATTATTTATTGGTTTAAATTCATTTTTTTCCAACTTCATACCAGTGTGGCTCACAACAGATTTGGCCCTAAACTTTTCATTTGCTTTAAAAATTTTACAACCCAGAAAGTTCCTTGATTAAGTTGAATATAAACTACCCCAGCTCACCTAAACTCTGGGCCTTCTTCAGCCTTAGCAAATGCTGCCAACCTACACAAACTGCATGACTCTCCACTTGCTTCAGATCCATTGAAAGAGATTATTTATACCTTCTAACGGCACTTTGTGGACTTTTCTCCCCTGATGGGAGTTGAGAAACTTGGGTCATTAAAGCAGTAAATTTGCTCTGGCGCCTGGGGAGTCACGCTAAGTATTGATTGTAGATTAACCCATGTCTTTCCTCCTGTGTGGCTGTAGTCTCTACATTTTTCTCAAAATGTGTAGGCCAAACCCTTAGCTGAGAGCATATAAGTGTGGACCAGATTGCACGTGTCTACAGAGAAAGGTGCAAATACCCCCTCCAATGACACGTGTCTCTGGGGATTTATATATCTGAATTGAGAAGGACATTGTGCAGGATATCACCTTGTGTTTACAGGGCTCCCTTTTGGCTTGTATATGAAGACTAACATATATTGGTCTAGGAAAGAGATGGATAATTACATTTTACATATATATGGACTCTTATCCAGAAGAATCCAACCAAACCTCATTCCAGACTGATCCACTCCCTCATGGCGGACATGCAGTCAGCTCTGGTGTGGAACATAAGCATCAACACTACACAACTGCAGCTGCTACCACTACTGCTGTGGGTGGGCATAAGGTGGGGGAGAAAACCCCCAGTACCCATGCTGACAGTGGCATGCAACCCCATTCAGATCAGCACCAACAGCCCCTGGCACCACAGAAGTTGCCACTCCTGCCACCCAAAGTCACTCCAGGCAGCTTCTTTCGGGGGCAGCTGAGTCATGGGGGTCCCCACCGTGCCCATGCCAGGCATGCTGTGGCTACAAAGCACTCAGAGTGGCTCCTCTAGGTGGTGTGCCACCCCTAAAAGGAGCTAGTCCAGGCAGCTTCTTTCTGCAGTGTGCTTGGGAACTCCTGAGTGGAGCTGCTCCAGGCAGCTTCTTTCCGCAAGTGACTTCTTTCAGCAGCATGCCTGGGAAGCGCCCCCCTCCAGCTGTGGCCACCGCTGAAGTTTAGGCAGCCACTGCCTTTTTTTGGTGGAGGGGGCTGCCTGCACCAGCTGAAGGTCATGGAAGAAGGGTCAGCATGGGGGTCTGCAAAGGTTGCCGACCCCTGTTATAACATAATTCATCAAAGAAATTGCTATGCACTAGCTATGACACTTTAAATGGAGTTTCTAACACAGACCCAAACCATGGCCATTGTGCTAGATCAATCAAACAGGCAAATTTTGAATGGCTCAGTAGCTCTCTGCGTGGTAGACTTTGCATTACACAGTACACTGTAGGGGTGAACAGGAGTGATATACTACTGCACCATAAGGGTGTACATGGGGTTAAAATGTGTCACGGAAGGGATTTAATTAGGAGCTTGGGGTGGTCTATGCATGGGTTTTGCAGCCAGAGGAGCCTTGTAACCCACAGCTGGAAATCATGTATCATCTATATATACATCCTCGCTATAGTTTCCACTTCATGCTTCTGATGAAGTGGGTTGCAGACCATGAAAGCTTATGCCCAAAGAAATTTGTTAGTCTTTAAGTTGCCACAGGTCTCTCATTGTTTATAGTCAAGATACCGAATCATAGAATCATAGTAGATTCATGTTGGAAGGAATCTTAGGAGGATAGTAGGAGATTATAGACTTCAGCCCACTGCTCAGAACAGGACCACCCCCAAACAAATTGTCATATCCAGGGTTTTGCCAGGCTGCACCTTAAAAATCTCTAATCGTAGAGATTCCACCAACTCCATAGGTAACCCATTTCAGTGATACACCACTCACCTAGTGAAAATGGTTTTCCTAATAGCCAACCAAGAACTTCTCCACTGCAGCTTTAGACCACTGTTCCTTGTGACATCTGCCATCACTGAGGACAGCCCATCTCATTCCTCCTTGGAACCCCTCTTCAGGTAGTTAAAGGCTTCTATCAAATCCCCCCCACTCGTCTTTTCTGCAGACTAAACAAGCCAAGTTTCCTCATGCTATCCATAAGTCATGATCTCGAGCCCCCTCATCATTCTTGTTGCCTTGTGCTGGACTATCTCTAATTTGTCCACATCCTTCCTGTCTGGGGAAGTCCTAAAACGACACAATACTCCAGAGATGGCCTCACCAGTGCCAAATAAGAGGAATAATCATCTCCCTTGATTTAGTGGCAATGTTCCTATTAATGCAGCCCAGTGTGCTGTTAGATGTTTTCGGGAATAAGAACACATTGTTGACTGATGCCATCTTCTTGTCCACTCTACTCCCCAGGTGCTTTTCTGCAGAACTGCTGTTTAGGCTGTAATTCCACAGTCTGTAGCCCCGTAACTGGCTTGTCCAACCTGCAGCCCAGGAGGCAGAATCCAGCCTGCCAAGGGCTCTTAACCAGCCTGTTGAGCCACCACATGCACCGTCTCTTGCCACTCATGACACTTTCCTTTTGCCTTGCCATGCCATGCTCGCTTCCCCACCTTTTCCCTCTCTTGCCACCCCTGCCCTGCTCTTCACACTCTTCCTTCCCTGCCACACTCCTTTGCCAGCTACATACACACTGCCCTTTCTTGCCACCCCTGCCACACTCGTGTAGCCACCCCTGACCTCCCTTCTCTTGCCACTCCCCACCCTGCTCCCTACAGTCTCCCCTACCATTCTTTATGGCCCCTTCTGCCCTATCACCTCTTCTCTTCCTTCCCAGCCTTGCTTTTACTGAACCTTTACAGATTTACAGACCCAAACTGAATCTGTAAGCTGGTGCTTATTTTTGACTTTAAATTTTATTAATCATAGCATGAATTTCTATGCCTTAGGTAGCCAAAATCTGCTCACTGGCCCCCAAGTGAGAAAAGAATTGTTATGTGGCCCCTCATCCAAAATGGCTGGACATCCCTGCCCTGTAAGTTCAAGACTCCACTTTTGTCCATGTTGGACCTCATCAAATTCCTTTTGGCTCAATCCTCCAATTGCTCTTGGTCATGCTGTATCCTATCCCTAACCTCCTGCCTATCTACCACTCCTTCCAGCTTAACATCCACGCAGACTTTCTGAAGGTACAATCCCCCAATCCTTTAGATCAGTAATAAAGATGTTCAACAGACCCAGTCCCAGCATCAATTCCTTGGTCACACCATTTCTTATCAGCTACCAACTAGACATCAAGTCCTTGATCAGCACCTGTTGAATCTGATGATCTAGCCAGCTTTCTGTCCTAACCATACCTGTGGAAACCCATTCATGCAACACATACTTCTTTAACTTGCTTAGAAGAATACTCTTGAGGACCATATGAAAAACTTTGTTAAAGTCAAGGTATATATCATCTACTACTTTCCCCATATCTGCAGAATCAGTCATCTCTCATCATAGAAAGCAACTAGGTTGAGCAGGCATGATTTGCTCATTGTGAATACATGCTGACTGCTCCTGATCACCTGCCTCTCTTCCAACTGCTTCAAAATGGATTCTTGAGGTCCTGATCCATGATCTTTATGGAGGCTGAGGTAAGGCTAACTTCTCTGTAGTCCTCTGGATCCTCCTTCTTCCCCTTTTACAACATTGGTCCCATATTTGCCTTTTCCCAGTCATCAGGACCCTCCCTCACTCACCATGCATTTTCAAAGATCATGGCCATTGATTCTGCAAATGAACCAGCCAACTCCCTCAGATGCAGTGCATCCAGCTCCATGGAATTGTGTCTATCAAGCCTTTCTAAATAGTGCTGAACCTGTTCTTTCAGCAATAAGTGCTGCTCACCTCCTGTCCATTCTGTCCTACCCAGGGCAGTAGCCTGAGAGTTGATCAGTACTCCCCTTCTGGCTGTAGCAAGGAACATATCAAAGTGTTCCACCTTAATCCTTAGGTGCTGGGGGCCATGCTGGGCCAAAGGAGAGGAGCACTGATCTCCCATCACCTTTACTGCAGAAAAGAGTCATTACTTAGGGACCCAGCTGGCATGCACAGGGCTATAGGATGCATGTAATTTTCCAGTTGGCAGCCTCCTTGTTGAACTCAGAGGTGGAAATTATAACAGGGAAAGACATTACCTCCCCCTGGTAGGCTGCAACCTGCCTCCCCACTGAAGAAGGAGAAGACTCCAGCCAGGAACCAGGACTTGCACGGTAGCAGCCCTGAATCCTGCCAAGGCCTACTCCTGCCTCAGTGGGGAGGCACAGAGCAGCTGCTGCTGCCAGCAGGACTCAGCCTTGGCCAGGGTCACAGAGCCACCAGCAGCGGTGGGACCCAGCCCCAGGGGCCTGCTAGTTTCACCTTAGAAATATACAAGGTCTTGGGGAAAAAAAAAATAAAGAGAAGGTAATTTAGGACATTGAGATTAATGGTAATTTGAATAAAATACAACATATTGTAATAACCCTTGGGGAGGAAGGGGTTAACACTCTGGTCAGTGAGTCCCAGGACAGCCAATAGGAACGAAGCACAGCTTTTTGAATGGTAACAGCAGCCTGGCCTGGGCTGTTTGGATGCAGCAGAGCTCCTGGAAGGATCAGGAGGAGGCCAGAGGGGCCTGAGGAAGAATCCAGCAACATCCTTACCAGAGATAAGTTAAGTTTGGTACTGACCAGGCGTGGGTAGAACAGGGAATGTTTATTTAGACGCGGTCAGGGTATTTTCTTTGTTTTTGGCTTGTTTTTTGGATTTCTCTGTGCTAACCACATGTAACCCAACCCCCCACCCCACTACCCTGTAACTACCTAAGTTAATTCCCAGAGAAGCAACTCTCTGTGTTTATTATCTGTTCTTTTTGATTAAAGAGTTTACCTTTTAAGCAAGTTCTGGTTCTGTGTCCTGAAAGGCAAGAGGTTTGTGTGCCCATGCCTTAGACTGCACAGGCAGCTACTAGAGGGAACCCTGTTCCAGTTCCAGCTCATATTGCAGCTGGAGTTCAGTCATTTTCCTGAGAGAGGAATAAACAGGATTGCAAGTACCTCACAGGGAGGAATTCCCAAGTGCGCCTTCCTGGGTCTCAAGAGGTTTTTTATGCATTTGGGTGGTGGCAGCGATACCACTCCAAGGCCAGGAATTGGAGGCCTTGGAGACTTCTAAGAGCAGGCTTTAAGGCCAGTGGCTTTTCTGGCCTGTTGCGGGCCCCCACCTTCTGCACTCAGAGTGCCAGAGTGGGGAAAAAGCCTTGACACATATCCTTACAAAAGATAAATGGTTCCATAACAATCTGATCACCTTTTTTTTACAAGATAACAGATTTTTTCTTCTTTTTTTCTTTTTTAAGAAAAAAGAATATGGTGGATCTACTTTACATACATTTGAATAAGGCATTTGATTCAGTTCCACGTGGGCAATCATTAGTTAAATTGGAGAAGATAGGGATTAATATGAAAATTGAAGGGTGAATAAGGGTCTGGTTAAAAGGGAATCATGAGACAAACTGAAGATAGTCTTAAGGTTTTCTCTGAGCCCTGTGTGTGTGCGCCTTAGTTTCCACATCTGTTACTCATGTGGATCAGTGATAAGACCTGGGTGTCTGATCATTGCAGAGACCAATAAAGGGCAGCTGGGCCTTCCTCCAGCCACAAGTACGCAGACCTGGCCAGGATTGCCTGCCTTGGCCCCACCGGTTTGTACAGGTTATAGCAGGTCAAGATGACCAGTCACCTTGACCAGAAGGAGATAAAGGGCTGGAGAGGTGGGAAAGGACAGATATGAGATGGTGGCTGGTAGGAAGAGCAAGTGGCCCATGGAGGATTCACTGGAAGTGGAGTCCAAGAATTTGGCTCTGGGGCACATCGGGTGGTCATTGCTGTAACTTTTAACTAACCTGCTGGAAAAGTCATTTCTATGCTGTGAGCCTGAGAACTATTAAACACTTCTGACGTCCATGCTGGTTGTGAAGTGTGTCCTACTGCACGGAGAGGTGCATGGCTCTGTGGGAGCATGCAGGGCTTCCCAGACTCCCAGAAAGGGGAGTTCATGGGGTCAGTTTGGGCAGCACAGAGAAGCTGAATGCTGCAAACCAGGGTGAGAAGGGGCTGCACTAGTGTGTGGAAATCCAAGGGCAACCTCCAAAGCACTAGAGTCCTGACTAGCTGTGTCCCAAGAGGTTCAAGAGCACTGGGGACCCCATCCCAGCAACTACGGCGAGTCATTCTGGAAGGTGGACTTCTAAACTGGAGGGAGATTACTGGTAGAGTTTCTCAGGGATCAGTCCTGGGACCAATCATATTTAATCTTTTTATTACTGACCTTGGCACAAAAAGTGGGAATGTGCTAATGAAGTTTGTGGATGACACAACTTTGGGCGGTGCTGGCAAACACAGAGCAGGGCCAGGATATCATACTAGAACATCTAGGTCACCTTGTAAACTGAAGTAATAGAAACAGGATGAAATTTAATAGTGGAAAGTTCAAGGTTATGCATTTAAGAACTAATAGCAAGAATTTTTTGCTATAAGCTGGGAGCGCATCCGTTGGAAGGGACAAAGAAAGAGTAGGACCTAGGCATACTGCTGCTTGGATGGCTTAGTGGCCAGCTAAGCTGAACGTGAGGGTGTATTGGAGCCAAGTTTCCATCAGACATGTTCCAATCCTCCGCTGATCTCATTGCTGTTAGATGTGCCAAAGCATCTTCATTTTCACCCATCTAACAGACCCTTCAATAAATTCTGCTCTATCATGCTGCCTCCAGGTTATACGTGATTCATCAATCATCATTTTGCTACAGATATTTCCATTTATTTCCTTTGTGTTTCATTCTTGTTTTCAGATGAATTCTTCTATGCGTTGCAGACACTCTGCTGTACTCCTGAAATATTTGAGCAGGAGTGTGGTGCTGGTATTTATACTCCTTTCAACCATTATTCATAAAGTCCCCCACTGGTTAATTGAGTTTATGAGCTATTCTGATAACATTCAGCCCACATGCACTCAACAGGGTAAGAATTTAGCACCGTGAAAACTCGGGAAAATATGTAGTTTAATTACAAAGATGGAGTCATAGCAAATTTAACAGTAAGCTATAAAGACAATTTTATTTATAAACGGGACAAAGAGATTTCACTTTTCATTTATGTAAGGTGCAAAGTAGATTTCAGTCATAAATCTCATTCACTACCTTTCTCATTCCCATAATCTCATTCATAAAATCTCATTCAGAACAATTTCATTGAAAAATTTAATTTCCAATTTCATATTGAACCAGTTACATTTTCATCTCTACACTTGATTGAGGACCAGTTTTTTTTTTAGGGATCTGTTAAAAGTCAGTGGCTTGGATTTCAACAATCCAGACAAGAGGAGCATGCTGAATACACTAAATTAGCCAGGAGTCTCTCTGAAGACTCCAGCCAACAGCCCTGGCCCACAGGACAATTCAAACCAGTGTTGTATTGTTCTGAAGGTACCAAATTGAATTAAGGAAAAAAAAAAACCTCACCAGTTCCAAAAATCCCTTTTTTTTATTTTCAAAAAAGAAGACACTATCCTGAACATAATTCACATTTCCTCAATCTTCTATCACTAGCCACTGCCTTCTACCTTTAAGATGGTGTCAGTGGTTAGCAGACAAAAAGGGAGCAGTTTGAAACTGTTGAGGTACAAGTGGCTCTAGCAAAGTCAATAGAGTTCACAGTAAAGAGAAGCAAAGCCTGGTAGGTTAGTCAATTCTGATAACGGTTTCAATACAATTTGGGGATGAGACTCCACCCACTATTTTTGAGTCAGGTGTGGTTCTTCTGTCAAATATTTTTACCATAATTGCCTTTTGACCAATCACCTTGTGCAGTTACAACACACAATTTTTAACAATCACATTTACACTTAAAGACTTCTTTCCAGTAGTCTCAATAAGGCAGAAATCATGTCAACAATTTTAACAGATTTCCTAGATATATAAGGAAAAGTTGTGTAACTGTTCAAAAGTAAAGTGCAAAGATCCTTCAATGTAGTTTTATAGCTTCTAAACAGACAGTGAGATAATAGAAATTCTGTTGCTAGAGACATGTATTATAGCCAAATGCATTAAATAGCCAATCAGTCACTGGCTGAAGTCAAAGGTTTCCTAAGAGGTTTATTTAACTAGTTTAAATCTTCATAGAACAAACCAAGTAAGCACAAGTGCCCCTTTAAGGCAAAACCCTCAAGATGACAGACAGGAGCATTTATATGAATCCCAGACAGAGCACCTGGAAGCAAGAGGATTTCTCAGTCAAACATTCTGATACTTGGCAACACAAAAAAGGGGTTGGTAAGATGGCTTGTTTAAATATTTGATGAGCGTTCTCTCTCCCCCTTCCTTCTGGAGTCTATTCTTGGGATTTTTTTTCTTGTTGATATTAAATTAAAAACAGCTCGGATCTCATGTTGATTTAACTCTATACACTGTAATCTCTAGGCAGTCCCCCCCCCCCCCGAAACACATCAGAACAACTACAAGTATTTGCACTATGAAGAACAGAAGGCCACTGCCGTACCCCTTCCCATGCCAGAAATTGGCACATGATCTTGAAATGAACTGATTCTCTAGACTCTGCCAGCTATTCCAGGTCTATGCTACTAAACTTTTTGGCACAGCTATTCCAGTCATCAGTGAGAAAAACACTCCCTGACAGACACAGCTAGGCCAGAAGTTGTTGGGAAACAGGAGCCCTGGGCTCAGTCACGCCAGCCCTACCTCGGTGTGTGTGTGTGGAAGGAAGCTAAACACAGCCATGCGGGTGAATTGTTTCAGGGCTGCAAGCCCTGCTCATGAGCACAGTGAGAGCACACAGGGATCCCCCAAATACAGTGGACTCCCCATTGCACTGAACCCCACCCCGACAGATCCTTAGTGTTAACCTTGGTTCACAGCTAGAAGAAAATGTTGCTTCCCTGAACATGGAGTTTTCCTTCTTAATTGCTTTGGAAAGAGCCAGCGCTGACTCCAGCCTTGGTTTCCTGAAAGTGAAAATGATCCATGGTGGCTCTCTCCTGTGTTTGTGTGTAAAGATTCCAATCCTGGGGAAAAAGGTGTCTGCTCCAGTCCGGAGGAAATCTCACAGCTAAAGCAGACCAGTTAATGAGATTGGTGTTGGCAAAGCAAAATGTGGAAGTCTGCCCTATGCCCAGATCCCCGACGCATCCCTTTCCTCCCCAGCCCCAATCCCTTCTGCGTCTCCCTTCCCCCCCAGCCTGGATCCCCCACGTGTTCCTTTTCTCCCCAGCCCCAATCCCTGCCATGTCCCTTTTCTCTCCAACCCCATTCCTGCACGTCCCTTCTCTCCAGCCGCTGATCCTCACGTTTCCAATGGCTAGGAAGCCAGTTAAGTCAACTTAAGCCAACTCCTGGTCTACCCTGGCTTAAGTTGACTTAACTGCTGAGTCAACTTTTCAAGTGACAATTATTAAGCAAATGCTTAAGTCAACTTAATACCTTCTCAGTGTGGCCAGGGCTTTGTTTAAGTCGACTTAAAGGGCTGTAAATTGACTTAAACCTGTCGTGTAAACATAGCCAATGTCCAGCCTAGATTTTTTTTCCTTCGGAACAGGAGACAAACTCTGTTGCGAATCTGTTTGGTCCTCACACCATACACAATAGGGTTCATCATGGGAGGGAAAACAAAGTAGAAGGTGGCCATCAGGATGTGTATGTGAGGGGCAACTTGGTGACCAAACCTGTGAATTACTGAGGTTAAAACCACTGGCGTGTAAACCATTAAGATAGCACAGAGGTGTGAAACACAAGTGCTAAAGGTCTTCAGTTGCTCTTCTTTGGATGCCAAGCTTAACACAGCCCTTAGGATCTTGACATATGAAAGGGAAATGAACAGCAAATCCAGCCCGACAGTGAAGAGAGTTATGAAGATCCCATAGATATTATTGAAACTGGTGTTGGCACAGGCCAGCTTCACCACTGCCATGTGCTCACAGTAGCAATGGGAGATGATGTGGGACCGGCAAAAGGGAAGCTTCCTGACAAGGAGGAGCACAGGAACCATTATGAGAACAGCCCGGGTCAAAGCTGCCATCCCCATCTTTGCTATTACTGAATTGGTCAGTATGGTGGCATACCTCAGCGGGATGCAGATGGCCACATACCTGTCAAACGCCATGGCCACCAGCATAGCAGACTCCATGTGGAAGAATGCATAAAGGAAAAACATTTGCACCAGGCAGGCAGTAAAGCTGATCTCCCTGGAATTAAACCAGAAGATGCTCAGTGTTTTCGGCATGGTGGTTGTGGATAGAGCCAGGTCAATGAAGGCCAGCATGGAGAGAAAATAGTACACTGGTTTATGGAGGGAAGGCTCTGTCTTGATAACATACAAAGGGGTGCAGTTCCCAAGAACGGCCACAGTGTACATTGAAGAGAAAGGGATGGAGATCCAGAGGTGCATGTCTTCCAGCCCTGGGATGCCACTCAGGAAGAACACTGATGGATCAGTCTCATCACTGTTGTGATATGACAGGTTTGCTTGTGGCATCTTTTGCAGGTCTCACAGCAGTGTCCTTCCTTTCAATAAAACACAACACATGAAATAAAGAGACCCTATAAATTACATGCATAGTAGAGGCCACTTCCAAAGGAGTAGCCCTGTTAGTCTAGTTCAGCAAAGCAAACAAGGAGTCCTTTAGCACTTTCAAAGACCAAAATTTATTTAATGCCACTTCATAAGATGAATTAAATGGTATATGTTGCATGTTATCTGTAAATATGTGCATACAGAGAAAGATGGGTCACATGGTCAGCCCAAAGAGTTACAGAAGGACATTCTGCTAGCCTATCTCTGCAAAGTAAAGAAACTTTTGATGCAAACAGCATGGAGCATGGAAAGCCAGAGCTGCAAGCAATAGCTGAGAAACATAATAGATGGGAAATTACCATGTATAATTACTTAGCCTTTCATTTATGTGTTGTGGAGAAGAAAGCTGTGAAGTGGAGAATGTGGATTTACCAAATAGCCACAATATGTTATAAATATATTGCAGCTATTGTTTTTATTATAAGATTTATTAAGTTAGTAGTTAATAAATATCATTATTACTTTTGTTCTTAGTAGCACTTGAACGTGGGAAGGGAAACTCTGAACAGTTTTTGCTGAGAGTCTCTTGAAGACTGAACCTTGGGTCTCCAGCTGCTGCTTCATAGGAGCTGGGGTTTTATTTTTTTAAAGGCAGTGGTGAAGGGCAACTGAATGAATTCTAGCCCACTCAAAGGTTACTCCAGCATTCCTAGCAATCTTTGAGATACCACTGACTTCCTGAGAAAAAAATCAATCCATTGGTGAACTTTCAGAAATCACTATCCTGGCCACTATGGGTGTAGAGGCTCTTTACAACAACATCCCATACAAAGATGAGCTACAAGCCATGAGGAAAACCATCCCAAATGATGTCATGGCACACCTATCAAGCAAGATGATCCCTCACTCTCTCAAGCCTTCAGTGACAGGCAACTCCTTACTTACAGACGAACCCAACTACACAACATACAACAAGAACACTCAGCCAGATACTTATATTTGCAGGAGGCCCATTGCCAACTCTGCCCAAATATCTACTCAAAGAAGTCAGCCACTCATCAAGAGCTCATTCACCTGCTCATCTACCAATGTGATATGTTCCATCATGTGCCAGCAATGCGCTTCTGCTATATATAGGAACCAATGATACTGCGAGAGGTGATCCTCAGCAGATCAAAGGTGACTTCAGGGCTCTGGGAGCACGGGTGAAGGAGTTTGGAGCACAGGTGGTGTTCTCCTCAATTCTTCCGG
>VOCP01056870.1:0-12595 GCA_007922195.1 Podocnemis expansa | reverse complement strand
GGGATGGACTGACCCTATCCCATTTTTCACCCTAGGCGGACGTCCCTTTCTAGTCCCCCCTCCCAGAGCCTGCCTTGTTGGCTTAACCTAGTCCGCCCAACCTGGAAAGGGCCGGAACAATTCTCCAACCTGGAAAGGAGAATTCTAGGTTGCCTCAGACAGAGCGGGGGACCTGCAGCCTACCCAACCTGGAAAGAGCAGGAGAAATTCTCCAACCTGGAAAGGGGAATTCTAGGCTACTACTGATAAACCAGCGGATCTATTCAGAGTTCAAAGGGATAGGAATGGTTTCACCATGCAGGAATGGAGACATAAATTTCCGCCACACAGCATTACCAACTGCTCAATCCTGTGCACCCTGCAGTTGGAGGGACAGTTACACTAGAACTGCCTGTGTCACCCAAGGGTGGTGAAACCACAAGAAGACAGGCCTATGACATGACAAACAGACATACACAAAGACATACAAAAATGTGAACCACACAAAAACAACAAACAAAGAAGTCACCTTATCGCCCCAAAGGAGCTGCAGTCCTGCCCCAAGTTCCCATAGGTGAACTTACCCAATCTGCTGGCCGGCCTGGGTTGGGGCTGGGTGGCAGCACCTCCTGGGCGAGCTGGGTAACTCCTGGCTGGCTCACCAAATTTGTGGGGGAAAAATTAATCAGGGCTCTCAACCTGGAAAGACAGACCACTGATCCTCCCCAATGATGAAGGCCTGTTCCCAGCTGCTACTCGAATAAGCAAAGAACAAGGTGTGGTTCACGATTTATTATTCAGCTGAATAACAAAAGGAACTACATCAGGGGGCAGCAAAGACATGCTAGCCCCTCCGAGCAGGCTCCCCCAACAACTCGAGTGCAAGAGAGAGCCCCGAGGGGCAGCATCACAACACTTTTATTCAGTACAGTATGATAATGCTACGATAATGCCTACATGATTGACAATGTTTTAGAGACCCTTATATGGTTACATTAACATTATTAAATGCATATTAATGATTAAAGAATGCATATAATTATCCCTGCCTCTGTTTACTGTTGACATCATTTGCATTATCCTGGGCAGCCACAGTACCTGCAAAGTCATTAATTTCTGCCTAGAGATGCTGACCTTACATTCTTGCAAGGCTATGGTGCCAAGGAGGCTGAGTAGGAGATAGGCGATAGTACTCCCTTTTCAGTTAGACCAAAGACGGGACAGTGTAGCTTACATTCCTTGTCCAGATGGTCAGGAGAAAAAAGCATGAGAAAGAGGAAATAACACACTTTAACTATTAACTCTAGGCCGCTTGTTAATAGAACTTAGATATATAAATTGCCCGAGAAACGACCTCACTACCATAGCAACCTGCAGCTTCTATAAGGCCTATACTATGGCACCTTCCCTACTATTCTACAAAGGAGATCACCTAATATTTCCCTCACAACTCCCCCCTTTCACCCAAGAGCAAAAGCTCGCTGGTCGCCCTCGGGTTCACCTACTGCTTGTGGTGAAATTAATTTTGGGTTCACGTGCACATCTTTTAAAAGAAAGAACACACCAATTTTATGGATCCCTATAATAGAGAGGGGACAGGCAAAAATGAGAGTGAAAGGCTGGGCAGCATTGACAAAAGGAAGGAAATAGGAAACAAGCTGAAAACCTACTTAAAAAACTAAACGAAATAAGCCTAGAAACAAATACTTGATGAGAAATTTGTTTTTAAAAAAAAAAAAAAAAAGAGAGAACAGAGAACTTAAAAAAAAGGATCTGCAGCGCGATGCTGCTTTTTGACCTTTTTAAAGTATCGCAAGGCTTGCTGCATAGAGAGCAAGTGGGAGTCAATGGTTTATGTCTTGTTAGGAATGAGAGTCCAGCATTAAGAGCCAACTAGGGCACAGACACCCCCTTTCATGGCTACAATGGATTCATATCCAGTAAATGCAGTACCCAGAACACCAAAGGAGCCCATAGATGCCATGCGTCGCTGAACGTCAGAAAAATAAGGGAGAATAGTGGGAGCAAGGGGACTACTCCTCTTGTTCCGCACCCGCTCTTCCAAGTGTGATCACATTGAAACAGCCGGGACCAGCAGGCCAAAATAACAGGAGCCTGACCAGTTGGCACGAGTCACTTATAGGCTGAAGTGCCACAAAATGTAATAAGTTAAACTGGATCCGGAGTATAAACCACTGGAAATAGAGGGGGAGTTCCAGTGAAAAGTAATGTTTCAAGCCGAGCTTTACCTGGCTTAGACAAAAGGGATGTAACACCCGTGAAGAACCCAGAGCTATTAGAAGTGAAACAAAGGGGCAAACACATTATAAGCCAGACAAATAGCTGGGAGTTGGGTTACTTAGTTTGGGAGCAGGAAAAAAAGGGTCCAGAAAGAACCAGAAACCCATGAGATAGTCCAATAGCGAGTGTTATTACAGATAGAAGCAAAAGGGGAAGAAGGATTTCAGGAGGGTCACTGTGCCATAAACCAACACCATTCTGGGAGGTTTCAAGGCTAAGGAGGAAGTGGGAGCACACACAGCAGTTTGTTACATTTAAATCCTATTAATTTAAGCTTATATTAAGGATTATAACATACCAGAAATTATACTGCAAAACACTATAACAAAATTGAAGTGGGTACCTTAAAACTTTAGAGAAATTTGCACATATATAAATTACAGGTAACAATGACAACATTTTGATTTCACAGAGCCCCACAGACTTGCTGGGACCGTACTAAAGAGTTTCTAGGCTATTTTTTGTTGTTGTTGTTGCAGATATCAAGAATGTGGTAGTGGCAAATCCTTTTCGTTTTGGCTTAGCAAATCCTTTTTAACAACAGGGGAGAGGTTACTAGCACATGCACCCTGTGTTTTTAATTCTGGGTTTTTTTTGGAGGTGTAGAACTTTTACAGTGTGAAGTGTGGATTCGCATTGGCAGTCCATGGCACTTGACTTCTGTATTGGTGATTAACAAAACCTGAAATGGATCTTTTAGAAGCTTTTGCTAACAGTAGCAAAGACCGGCTTAACACAAGGACAGTTTTTTTATCCATCCTGAAAAGGTACATACAACTAATACAAATTTATAAAAATACACTTTGGCATTTGTATGAAATTAATTTGAAAATTTACAAAAGGTCCCCTTTTTGTTTTTACAGGCTTGCCAATATTATGGGCTTGACAAATTGAACAGGTATAACAATACTGATTCTGTAAAATGGCTTACTTTTAAGTACTTTGTGTTGCAAACAGACAACATATTTAGCCACAAGCTTGCCTTGTAATTATTTTTTTTGACAAGACCCATTTTCTTATAAGAAAATTTAGGATTTTGTAAAGGAGTATCTTTAAATTTCACTCGAGGCATTGTTAACTGAATGGTGACAAACAAGCAATTATGAGGTTTCCCATCCAGGAGAACTGGGAATAAAGAAGTGGGATTTAAAACAGTACAGCAAAAAAGAATAATATTGCTTACTAGCGCCTACAGCAGCCAAGAAAAAAATGTATATTAGATTAATTTAGCCTGAAAAAATGCTGTACTGTATTTAGTTTATAAAAGGACTGCTGCAACAGAGTGTGGGGAAGCAACCTTCTGCCAGGCTGTTCTCATGAGAAGGAAATTAAGGATTAAAGGGTTGGGACATCAGCAGTGGTGGCATTGTTGCAAAGTCAAGTGTCCCTTCCTGCTGTCCGGGCCAGTAAGCACACTTTGTTTTTCAGTGGCCCAATTGTCCACAATAGTGGCATGTGAAATTTTTTAGAATGCTGGAATGCACCCCATACCACATTCCCATTAGCAGCCAAGGATCCCTTGCATGGCTGCAGATGACCCTGGACAGGGGCGTTGCTGGATAGCAAAAAGACCCGGGGCACAGGCCCACAGGCTCCACCTGTGCTACACCCTGCCCCTGTCATCGGTCCGCCCCCAATAGGCCACACCCACAACAGACAACCCCCCCCCATTACCCAGCAGCCCCTACCCCTATCCTGGGCTCCACTTGCAACTGGAATTCACATGAAATATTTTGAAGTGGGGAAGTTCCACATGCAATAGAAATTTTGGAAACATGGAGATGTGATGTTTCTGAAAGGAAATATCGTCCCTAGGGCCATGCCAGCTGATGACTAAAATTGAAGCTGTCAGCTTTTAGCCAGCAGCTGTCTAGGCACCAATGCAGTCTGACCATGTCGATGTCCATCGATTATCCTGGTCCAGAGTGTTTAGCCTCTGTACCACTCTCCCACCACACAGAGGCCCCATGCCATGCTGTGATACAACTCCTGCTTCATACCCCTCTGCTCATTTTAGTTTTAATGCAATCATTCTCCTCCAGTGTTCCCTACAAATAAATAAAGGTGCTGGCAGTATCCTCTTAAAAGCTCACTGACCATGTGAGGAGGACATATAAAAATTCTCCTCCTCTGACAAGACATATCTTTCCCTATCTCCTATAGGTTTCTGTTGCTAAACATCAGGAGTCATGGAGATCAGAAAATAGGATTGGGAGGGAGGGTGGTGGATGAGACCATCCCTGGGACTTCCAGTCAACTTGTTTAGGGTCTCCAGGTACTGGAGAAGTGGATGGCACCCTGCTGACCCACTCTGAAGACACCTACCACTGCAGTTCTCAAGCTTTTAAAATAGAGCTCACACCTCTCCTGAACTTTGCTGTAATGCTTGCCCTCCACTTTGAATGGCAGCATGAGATTGTGGAGCAGGGGAGTGGAAGGATGGTAGCACAGCAGTTGCAATTTGCCATGCTGGGCTGCTTCTACCACAGGGCAGGAAATTTAAAAAGGCTCTGACCCTCCTAGCTTCTAGGTGTATGCAGCCCAGGTAGGGGAAGTTGGGGAGCTCATGAGGCAAGCAGGCAGGCTGGCTGGGGCTGCCAGTGCAGTGCTATAAGCAGGGTCACACCAAACTGGCTGACCCAGCCAGACAGCCAGGCTGCCTGCCTTCTGCCTCCTCAGCAAATAGCCAAAGAGAGGACAACAAAGTGAACTGAGAAGAAAGCAGAGAAGCCTCCTGCACTATTTCTCCCACCCTGCCCTTAGCGCCTGCCAGACTCCCAATCCCCCTTCTGGGGAAACAAAGCAGAGAGGTTTTAGCAGCAAAAACTAAGTAAGCCCACTCTTACAGGAAAGAGAGAGTCCAAACCAAAAATACAGCATTACTGGAATCACACTATCCAATGCAAGACAGACAACATTACAGGAATTCACAACGAAGTACAACAGTTGTAAAACAAGAAAGGCACTTTCAAAGAGTAACAAGTTTATTTATTGCTAGAGCTTTTGTGGGTGAAATCCCACTTTGTCAGACACTTGAAAATGGTTTCCAAATAGGATTTCGCTCGTGTGATAAATAAATGTGTTAGTCTTGAAAAGTACCACAGAACTCTTTTCTATTTTTACTGGATTAGACTAACATGGCTACGCCCCCTGGAAATTTTCAGTAAAATGATAGTTAACTTTGTGGCATGCTGCCTGATGTGTACTTATGTTGCGCAGTCATAGGAGGGCAAAACTGAAGAGCAGAATAAATAATGATATTAAGTAGTGACATTATTGGTAGGTCAAGCCTCACTCATGATCTCCCAACAGAACTCTCAAATCTCAGGAATTTTTTCCCCAGGCCCAGTCTGCTAATATTTGCTCAGTCTTCTGTAGCCACAGTCAGTGGTGGCTTTTGGGGTAGGCGAAGCAGGTGGCTGCCTAAGGCCACCAACAATAAGGGGCCCCATCTTCAATCTCGTAGACAGAAATGAAAACAGAGAAAAATATAGAAATTTTTCCCATCTAGCAGAGCTAGTAGGACTGGAAGCCTAAGCCCTTTTCACTCTTGGTTCATCAAGGCAAGCTATCATTAGGATCTGTGCTTCATCTGAAATGCAGATTTCACCATTATCTGCCCATCACCTTGACATTGACATGCTAAAAAGCAGGAGCAAGCAACAGACAGCACAATGACAGGAACTTTTACAGTGGCCTCAGCTTTTAATTCCTCAGTATGGCCATTTATTTTGCCATTTTGTAATTTTGTGAAATACCGCCCTTTTCTTTTCTTTTTTACCTGTACTTTTGCATTTTCCTTTGACTTTGTGGAAATTTTTACTTTGACTTTTTTTTAGCTCAGGTTACCAGGTAGGTCCATATAGGCTGCTACATCTAAATACAGTGCTTTCCTTTGGCAATCATTACATCTCTGTGTGATGTCTGTGCAGTATGTCTTTCTTTTGATAAGTAATTCTTTAGCTTCCTTTGTACTTAACTATTTAATATTTTGAGGGGGCCAGAGTCTTATAAACTTGAGTACATCAGAGAATTTCATTGAAATTTGGTGTTTTTCATTTCATTTATTTTTATTTATTATTATTATTATCTGTATTAAATATCTCTAGTGCACATAAACCCAAGCCCATATGAAAAATTTGTAAGATTTGACGGCCAAAATTTTAAATGTGGTATTTTAGTTATTTTTGAGCCATCATTAATGTTACCACTTCTTATTTATTAATTAATGCTCACACTTTTTCAGAAAAAATTAAAATGTTCACTTCACCTTTGTAGTTCAGCATTAGCTGCTTTATGTTAAGTGAATGATGATCAACTTACAAGCTTCACGATGGGAAGATCTTTAAAAATACCATAGCCAAGAATAATTTACGAGTTCCAGAGGGATAATAATCATATTAGTTTGGTTCAGCAAAACAAACAACAAATCCTGGGGGGTGGTATGGGGCAGTTAAGGGTGCAGGAGGGACTGGAACCATAGGGAAGGTAGCAATGTTTAAGCAGGAATTCCAAACTGGCAATATGGAGTCTTGTCTCAGGGTTACAGAATTATTTCACTTATGACACTAAAGGACATATATCCAACATTAATTAACATGTACTTTAAAGGTAAACACAATTAATTATCTCTGACCCTCCATATTATCTGTCCTGTCCCACACCTCCAGTCTCTTCCTGCTTAATGTAGAACAATCTCTCACACAAGAGAACAATTTCAAGCACAGGATAAATACTAGGCACAGCATATGGTGGTGTTCAGCAGAGTTCACCTTTACAAATAACAGCACTGTTGATGAGGTTACCTTCCCAGACCACCTGCTGCCCCAGCCTCACAACTGAGGCAACAAGGCAAGGGGCAGGAGACCCCACAGTTGTGCCAGGCCAGACCCACTGCCATGTGAGACCCTGTGGTCAGACCAGGCAGCTCCACCACCTGGGCATGTGGTGAGGGCTGGGGACCCCAGGCCAGGCCAGCCCTGACCCATGGGCATGGGCTGAGGGCAGGAGACTCTGGGTTGGCACCCAAGCCTCGCCCCCTGAGCTGTGGGGGGCTGCCTGGTCAGGGCTGCACCACAGCAGCCTGGCCACCAACCTGATCCCCAGGGACCCACAGCTGAGGGGTGGTCCCTGACTCACCAGCCTTCTGCTGGACTGACCCTGGCCTGGACAGAGGCTTCGGTACATCCCTTGGGCCACCTGGTGCTCAGGTGAGGAGCTCCATTTCCAGGCCACCCCCCCGAAGCCCCTAGGCCATGTGGGGGTCCCCCCTGCAGGCACTGGGGAAATGCTCATGGACCCAGCTGGGACCTAGAGGCCATGGGGAGAATGCCTCCAGCCCAGGGGTACCCCCTGCCAATCCCAGCCTGGCCCCAGAGGTTTATGGGCACCCCCGGTCTCACCCAGGGCCCAGAAGCCTAGGGGTAGCCCCCTGAGTCCCACCTGGGCCCCAGAGGTCTGGGGACACCCCCACCAGTCCCACATGGGCCCCAGAGATTTCAGGGCACCCCTGCCCATCCCACCCAGGGTCTGGATGCCTATTGGCACCGCCACAGCCATACCCATGGCCCAAAAGCCTGGGAGAATCCCCTGCCCCCACCCCAGCTGGGACCCAGAGGCCAGGGACTAATTCCCTGCTTCCACCCAGGGGCAGGAGCCCATGCAGGGAAGCCCCCCTCGGCCCCAGGCAGCCCCTCCCCCCCTCGTCTGGCCAGGGCCATGCCTAGTGGGGAGCAGGGCCCAGGGCTAATCAGTTTGTGTGGGGCCCCCCCATTTTAAACTTTGCAGTGCAGTGTTCCCTCTAAGCCAGTTGGTTCCCAACCTGTGGTCCAGGGACCCCCCAGAGGTCCACAGATACATTGCAGGGGGTCTGCGGAGCCTCTCCCTACCCAGGGCTGGAATCCAGCCACAGCCCTGATGCTCCCTGCCAGGGCTGCCTCTCCCCGTCTGTGACTGTATCCTGGCAGGGGAATGGAGCCACAGCAGCTCCCCAGCAGGGGCAAGGGCAGGGGACGACAGCTGCTAGGGCTCAGCTCCCTGGTGGTGCGGGCAATGGTGGTGGCAGTGCTGCTCACCAGCTGTCCCACTGGTGCGGGTCAGAGTCTCCCCATGCAGGCCAGATTACATAAACAGGTGAGGGGGGTCCGCAAAGTTTTTTGTTACACAGGGGTCCCCAGCCTGAGAAAGGTTGGGAACCACTGTTCTAAGCTGATGATGCAGCTGAGCAAGTTCCCTGCTGGTTCTCCAGGCCCCAATAGGCTTCTTCCCTGCTCCCCACTGGCTCCCCAATAACTTGTGCACCCATAACTTGTTCAGCTGCATCATCAGCTTAGAGGGAACACTGGGCAGTGTCATAATTTTTCCTTAATAAAATCATAGATTTCTAGCCCTCAGGCTAAAAAGTTGCAGAGAGAAGCAGAAAAACATGACCTGACTTTATCCTAAAGGCTCAAAACCCAGAAGTCAGAGAAAATAGTTCCCCCCATTTATTATTTCTTTAAACATCTCTTTATTTTTAAGTAAGTTTTAATGATATATTTAAGCCTGACTTGTGACTATTTTTGATGTTTAGGGTAGGCAATACTGAATGTGTCATGGTGATGTTCCATCAACCTCACAGCCAAGTGGACAGGAGCATCTGGAGGTACTCTTCTTTGTGGTTCTGGTTTTCTGTTCAAGATGGGCACACGATTTTACAAGTTTAATAATTTTTCTTAGATCAAGTTTTTGTTAAATTGAAAATCCAGAGAGAGGGGAGCTATTTTTGGATGATAAGAAATAAATTCAGATCCTCTCTCACCTTAAGGCATTGGATTCCAATTGTCTAATGTATGTTATTTCCTTTATGCTGCCTGACTCTTTCCTCTTCCATCTTATTTTAATATATGTATTCACACATTCCTCATCGCTTTGCAGGTGATCTAAGTAATGAAAGTCAGGTACTGTTTGAGGATGAGAGGAAGAAACAAGGGACTTTTGGCCTCCTCTCAGATACCCTGATGTAAATCAAAGGAGGAGTCTTGTGGCACTTTTAAAAGCTAACAATTAAATAAATTTGTTAGTCTTTAAAAGTGCCACAGGATTCCCTGTTTGTTTCCCTAAACTAGACCTGCATGGCCACAGTTGCTTTTCTCTTTGCCATGCTTTGGGACTGGTGGTCTGACTGCAATCAATGACAATGGGGCTTATTTACAGTGCAGAAGGAAGGACAAAAAACTACTTTAATGTGTTGATTGATGGCCATTAACCCTAAAAACCCAGTATTTCCATATGAGTGCTAGCCTGGGGTCTTCTCTCTCAGGCATAATAGATCGTTATCTGCACAGAGAAGTTTGCTCAAAAAGACATTCCTGAAGACTGAAAAGTCTTGTTAAATGTAGAAGGAAAAAAGTTCTTTAATATCTGAGAACACTTTCTGGAGATGCTGATGTAAATTCAAAGAGAAGGTCCTGTTTTGTAAAGGTTGCGGATGTGACATTCTCCTGACTTTGTCCCCGTTTGCTTGACTGAGGCTGGCTCCATAAGTTTTACCTCAACACTTGCCCTTTCTCTTCCCCTCAGGGAGCAGTTGTGGGAAGGTGGCTAGTTAAGAGTTACTGTAAACAAACGCTGCCCGCCTGAATTCCCTTCCCCCTTCCCTGACCAGCCGGAGCTGCTCCCTAGTCCCACAGCTGGAAAAAGCTCCCTGCTTCCTTACTCCAGCCGGCTGCGTGGGATCCCCCAAAAGCGTGAGGCCCCCCAAAGTGCAGGGCCCAGGGTGGTTGCCCCTCCAGCCTGCAGAGAGAAGCCCCTGCAGGAGAAGCTGCTTGTTTGAAAGTGGCTCCCTTTCTCCCTCGGCCCCTCCCCTCCCCCAGCTGGTCACACACCTGGCTGCAGCACCTGGGCAGGGGAGGGGAAGCTGCAGCTCACAGTCACAGAGCTCTGCCGGGGTCCCAGCTCCCAGCGCCAGAACTGGGGGTCCAAAGAAAGACTCGGGGCTCCATGGGGGAGATTCAGGGCACGTGCCCTGGGTGCCCAGCACCAGCGACGCCACTGACCCTGGAAAACGTTTTTGAGCCATCAATATCATTTTAGGAGAAGGCGGGGGGATTGAGCCTGCTTTTAGTTCACACACTCAGGCTCAAGGCTAAGGCAGCTTGCAGAAACAAGAACAAAAGAAGAAAAAAAATACATTACAGCCAAGTATTGCAAACAGCAAAACACCTTATATCAGGCCCCAGCCAGTTTTTACAGGAGACTGACTTTAGCTGGTGCTTTGGGCTTGGAGCGCAGCATTAGTTTACAGTTGGGTTGCTCCCAGGAGTGGTGTAAATACCATGCTACCTTTTTGTCACAAAATTTTTGCTTTAGCCCTACATTACACCCCTGATGAGCAAAAATGATTCGATTGGCAAAGCGTCCCTATAATTAACAAACAACTGCAGGACATTCAGGGGGATGGCTTATGCCATTCAGTTTTCACACCAGCCACCCCCCTTTTTGAGGCTGAGCAGACTATTTTTTGGGACTTTGGGGAAAATTAGTGGCCACAATTAGCACTGCAAAATTTAGCTAACCTACCATCTGCAGCTTATTTGTAGTATTTAATATTATACAACTTAAACTTATAGCTACCACTTTAACATGCTACAGGCTTTTTAGGGCCTGTCGCATTTGCCATAGTTTCTTTTAATTTTGGACCAAGGCTTCCAAAGGGAAGCCTCATCAATGTACAACTTAATTACTCTCACATGAAGGCCTATTTAGTGCCTTAACATTACCAAAATGCCAAAGGTTTGTTCCCATTTCTATCTTACCCCCAGGATGATGTTCATAACTTAATGCTTTTTGTGTTACCTTGGGGAGAGGGGAACAACAGATTCTCTGCACTACTCCCACAAATCACTTGCTCAAACCAACAGCTCACATTACAAAACACAACCAAAATTATACCAATATCAATATTCACATTAATCACATCAAATTGCAGTCACAAAATAACCAGATTGCATGATCTGTACCTGTTGAGGGGCCACGCCAGATAGTCCCTTAGCTTCATTTGTAACTAGGGGTCAGGTGTCCTTTGCAGGATGATCTCCTGGCTCAGCTTCTTCTTTCTTTCATACCCTTATCATTACTGCTGAAATTTCACATATTTTTATTGTGCATTTTAGGATTCCCATTTGATGCAATCAGGGCCCGAACTTTTACTTGGGACATGGTAGGGTGGTGGTTCTGTGGAGGGCAGCAAGGGTGGATTATTACCGCAACCCCCTCTTTCTTGCTGGCTTTTTTTGCTGGACAGCTTCCAAGGGCACAGCCAGCAAAGAGTTTCTCTTCAGAAGCGCTCTGATAACAGACTGTCTCAGCTTTTCATCCTCAGTTGTTAACCCTTTTTTCTCACATTACTACTGTTACAAGTCTTAGGTCCCGATTCCACAGCGCAGGGCATACACCTTTGCCAAGAAAACAAGAACCTGCGCTTATTGCTTAAGTTGGGGATACAATGGCACTTGAGGTGTACTGGGTTTATTTAACAAATTTTATTGGCTAGTAGTATTTTTGGGATTTTTAACTTTTAAACTGAGTTTTTAGCTTGTTCTAGGAGTCCTTTAGACTCCTGACAACTGATTTCTGGTGCCTTTTAGACATTTTTTTTATGTATATACCAATTTAAATACATATTTTACTGTTTTGTGGGGGTTATGCCCCCTTAAATTTTTTTTTTTTTAAGAAACTGCTTTAAATGATTATCCCTGGTATACCAACTCCATTTAAATAAAACCAAACAAAAATCAGGCCCGTAATAAGTAAGTATACATATAGTAGTACCCTGGAGTACCCAAAGGGGGAAAGCAATTTTAGTTCTGCCTATTCCCATTATTCTTAGACCACTTGCTTCACAGTGCACTGCTCAAGCTTGAGAAGGCTCTGGAGACTGAGGCATGGCATTAGGTTGCCATTCATCAGAGTCTGGAGCACTGGCGTGATGATAGGGAGGGGGTGCAGAAATCTTGCAGGCTGTCATTGCCAATTTTGCCTGCCGGGCTTCCATGTCCTGCATGTCTGCCCACACATACCAGTAATCCAGTTGTTTAGGGTGGAGAATTTCAAGGATTTTCCTGCGGTACTTCAAGTTTTCCAAATTTAAATCTCCTAATTGGGGCCATTATAAATTTGACCAGTTTCTTTGACAAAGATTGATCAGCTTCTGTTTTTTTGTTTTTAAAACCCCGGTGCCCGTGAGTCGACTCCAGTTTACCAGAACTTTTCCTAGGGGACTATTTTCAGGGATGGACTGACCCTATCCCATTTTTCACCCTAGGCGGACGTCCCT
>ML683463.1:0-15911 GCA_007922195.1 Podocnemis expansa | reverse complement strand
AGAGAGAGAGAGAGAGAGAGAGAGAGAGAGAGAGAGAGAGAGAGAGAGAGAGTTAAAGCTGACATTTTTCCCACCATTCCATCAGAGGCAGCTTTTGGGGTAGGTGAAGCAGGCGACCACCTAGGGCCCCAGGAATTAAGGGGCCCCGTAGTGGTCTCCTGCTTCGTCTAACCTACTACTCCCAGGTTGGTAGGGGAGAAGGGACCATGAACCACTGGGGCCAGAGGCTGCATTGCCTGCTCTCCCTTGTCTCTGCTCTGCTGAAGGGGCAGGGCACAGCAGTGCTCCCTGCCTAACCCCAGCCAGCTGCACCTCCCCGTAGGGCAGAAAGGGTTGGTGTGGAGCAGAGCCGTGCAGGGGCCAGGACCTGGAACGGCCCACTCTGAAGAGTCCAGGCTGCCTTGCCTCCAGCCACCGTAGGGCTGAACAGAGGCCACTTAACCCCCAGTTCCTGGATTGGGCCTGTTCAGCCCTGGTGTGGCCAAGGCAAGGTGGCGTGGAGGACCCTTTAGATAGGGCCATGACCCTGAATGCTGCAGCTCTGCTCCTGCCCTTTCTGCCCCTGGAGAGGCACTGCCTGCTGGGGGTAGGAAAGGAGTGCTTCTCCGCTGCTCTAGTGGAGCAGAGAGGAGGGAGGGCAGGTGGTGCAACCTCTGGCCCAGGTGATCTATGGGCCCCTCGCAGGAGCACTAGGTTCTGTTGCACTTTCCTTTGGACCGGGGACAGTGGAAAGCTGGGGCTATGGGGGGGGAGCAGAGGGAGGGAGCTGGGAATGTGAGGGGAGTAGGGTTAGGGGTGCAGGGGGGATGAGGGCTGCACTGAGGGAGACAGTGGGGACTTAAGAGGGCCCCACAATGGCTCTTCACCTAAGGCCCCCAATTGCCTAAGGCCACCTCTGCATTCCATAGATTTGTAGATTCCAAGAGCAGAAGGGATCCCTGAAGCTTGGGAAACTCATCAAGAAAGGAACAGGAAACTTTGGGTGGGAGAGGGGAGAAGGCAATCACAAACTAGCCAAGGCAAGATAAGACTAGGGCAGAAGCAATATATGTGAATTGGAAGAAAAGGTGGGATCTATTAGGGAAGGACTTGGGGCACCCAGAAACCTCTGCCAAACCTCAGAGAACTCTCCAGAGCAATGAGGATCCAGAGGCAAGGAAATGCATACAGGAGCATGGATCTGTGTATCTCTGGTGCTGTTAAGTAAAGAGTCGTGATCCTGTGCAAGGACTGTGCATAGGCTGGCTTTCACTGTCATGTGAATTGTAAACCAAGTTTGGCAGGATTCTTGAGAGAGTCTTTCCCACTAAGCCATGGGCTGAGTGTGTCCCTCCCAACCCAATTCTCATCTTCCCCATATACCAAGGTCTGTCTCTCTGCTACCATTCTAGGACCATTGACATCTCAAAATGCCTGTGGTTTGGCAAGCTCCCTTTGAAATTTGTCTTTAGAAATGCAGCCCAGAGAAATGAAAACTAACTAGCCAATGGGCAAAGCAATGTTCCCTCTAAGGTTTGGCAGCTTGTGTGCAAATTTTTCAATCCATGTGCAAAAATGTTTTCTCAATAAAATTTGTATACAAACTCATTCAACAGAAATTATTGAAGAATCTAGAACAATGAAAAATTAACAAAAGTAGTTATTCAAAACAATAATTGTTTCGAAATAACATGTACAAATGGCGTTATTTCAAACAACTGGTTTCAAAATAACCTTCCTTTGGAAAGCAAAGTGGTTTAAGCAGTTTCGAAAGGAGGGCTCTTGTTTTGAAATGAGGGGCTCTCTCGTTTCAAAACAAGAAAACATCGTGTGGACATAGGGGCTTTTATTTCAAAACAATCAGTGTTGTTTCAAAATAAAAGCCTCGTGTGGACATACCCATGGTCTTATGGGACCTCTGACTTTCCAATCTTTCCCAAAGAATTGGCATTCCATGGTCTAGAAGTTCTGGCAACTCACTGCATAAAAAAGGCTTTGAGTCATTTTAAACTCAGACTATTTAACCAAAAGGGCTTTCATTGTCTGTTGATCATGGAAGAATCTCATTTGAAGCACTAGATGTAAGTCTTTCCAAGTGGTGAGGCCTCTTATGAGGATGTACAATGTGAATCAATTTGCCTAATTGGCTCGTGCTCTTGTTAGTTCCAGCAGGGCTGCCTCTGGTCCCATCCCCCATGGAATACATACAATCCCTGGCCCACAAACATACATAAGCTATTCAAATACGAATGCCTCCAAGGATGCTGAACTTAATTCAGTAAGGTTTGTGCAGGATACTACAAGAAATTGCTGTAAGAGTCACAAAGTTGGGTATGAACTTGCCTGGAGGGAATTTGAACTTCAGTTTTCTGCACTTTTTTCCACTCAAAGGTCTACGTTTGCATCCTTCCACTGTGTGGACATGTTATTTCAATTCCCCCCCCCCCTTTTTTTTTTTTTTGTTATTTCAAAAGTCTGGAAGTCTGGAAACAGCATTCAAATGGGAGAGACTTGCGTCTCCATTGAAGAGATGGAATGGCTTGGAAGTTAAAAGTCTAAAGTGAGTGCTGCTCACTCAGAGAGGACAAATAGAGGTGCAGTTGCTTTGAACTTAAAATTATAAAAGAAGTAAAGGTCCATCCATTTGAATACATAACTATATCCATTGTGGGTATACATAGACATGTTGTGGTTCTTACAGGTCAGTGTTTTTGAACTTGGGACTTTCTCTGCTCTTCCATAGTGCAGAATGATTACGGTATTGATCTGCTCCAAGATGCCATATTGTATCTTGGGAACTGTAAAGAACAGTGACTATGCAGCTCTTCACAGATTGAAGAGTGGGAAGTCTGGGAGTTTTGGAGCTGTAGTTCAATCAAACTCTGCAGCATTTGGGCCGGGGGTCTGTTTCTAGAGAAGACCCATTATGTCC
Organism: Podocnemis expansa; assembly: GCA_007922195.1. NCBI lineage: Eukaryota > Metazoa > Chordata > Testudines > Podocnemididae > Podocnemis > Podocnemis expansa. The sequence goes on along the minus strand of ML683463.1, from coordinate 13,000 downwards.
TGGTGCAATTCCCTCTCAAACTGGAAAAGACACAAAATGGACTAAACGATCTAGCCCAAAATAAAAAGAAGACACTTCCTTTCTATTTTCATTTGATTTTTGGTTTTATAGAGAGACTCCACTGTTCCTTAGAATGAAGGAAAACCAGGAGAGGCAGAAGATGCATGGATTACCATTATTTCATCCGACCCTATAGGTCTGCAACTCTGATAGACTGGAAAGCATGGGATTCTAGAGCAACAGGCTTGGAGGACTCAGTCACCACTATGCCCGACAATAAAGATCCTGTGGAAGAAAACAAGGCAGAAGTGCTGAAATTCGAATTCAACCAGAAGGATGTGAGTCAATGACATGCTCCCAAAGTGACAACATCATACAAGGGTCTGATTTTCAGAATGAGAGTGAGCAGCACTCCCTGGAAACCAGCATCTTTTCACAGGTCTCAAGTGAGGGAACCCAAACAAATCACTTGTCACCATGCACAAAATTTAGCAGGGTTTCATCTTCTTTCAGACTGGTCTTTTGTTCCCTGACCATCACCTTAATTCCTTCTTCAGCTTTGCGGGCACCTTTCAGGATACCCCCATCTTCCTCTCCTGTGAGATTGTGGACACACAGCTATTCCCCTTACTCTGTGCTGGAGATCAACACTGACTTGTAGGATTTGGATTCCTTCATAGAGAACAGCATCAGCATGGATGAGATGTTAAGCAAAGAACAGAAGCCCTTTGTTCAATGTCACATACACTATTTGTTCCAATCAGGCAGTCAGCTAGTCTGAATATTAGCAATGGTTTTTGATGGAGGGAGGAATTGCAGCTTATGGTCAATTCTGCCAACACTGGGGAGTGGCTGGATATTGAGTTTCAAACAAACTGGCATGTGTGGCAAGGCAGAACTGGAGGGGCATGCAGTGTCTTAAGGCAGAGAGGGGACAGATGTGGCATGTGATGGATTGCTCGCCTTGGCCTACAACTGTAACTCTCCTGTGGATCAGTCCTTTCACCCCCCCCCCCTTCCCCTTTCCATCGCCCGGGTATGTCTACTTAGCCATTAAACACCCAAGGTTGGAGCTCATTTGATGACTCCTGCCCTACAAATACTGTAGTGGCTAGCACCTCTGCTTAACATGCAGAAGATCCTAGGTTCAATTCCCAGGGGGTTGGACTTGATGAATGAGCTCATGAGGTCCCTTCCAGCCCTATGATTTGATTTGACTTGGGACCTGGGAGGATAAAAGTGCTGTGTGGATAACTGGGGTGAGGGGAGTCCCAGACCCCACATAAACTGTGGTGTTGGATGAGCTTTCATACTGAAGGCCTGCAACACACATGATGTTTCTCCACATGTGATCTTTCAGGATAACTAGAAGTGCTAGAATTCTCTTGCATTACAGTGGGGAGCCCTATTGACTCTGAGTAGAAGTGTCTCCTCTTGAAGGGGTTCAGTGTAGTTGTAGCAATATCGGTCCCAGGATACTAAGGAGACAAGATGGTGAGGAGAATGTCTTTTAAGGGACCAATTTCTGTGGTTGAGTATGAACCTGCCTTCCCTGACCTAAAGAATACCTGTGTTGTTCTCTCTTGCCAAGAAAATGTGACTGGTCCAATAAAAAGTATTACCTCACCCAGTCTGTCTCCTCATAAAAGGGCTGTTATGCCCCATTAAACACACCTTTATGCATCCAAACCCAAGCACACCTTCTCCCAACCCAACAGACAAAACCCTTAATCCAACCACCCAGCTCTATGCTCTATTCCTGTTACTGTGTCTCTGTGCATCACCCAATGCACTAACACCCTGATCTCAGTGAAACTGCTCCACACGTAATGACACCAGAGTCTGGTAATTTTCCCACATGACATGTCTGGAAGGTTGCTTTTGCTCGTGGGCCAGCAGCAGCCACGCTGCTGCAGAAAAAAAATATAGCCACATCCTCAAATGTCACTGACATCTGAAAGGACAAGGCAAAAGTTAGACACTGGAAGAGGAATAGCTGTTTTGGATGATACAGATGTATAGGGCAGTGGTTCCCAACATTCTCTATGCTGTGGCACACCTTGCTACCTTCAGTTAAGAGGGAGCACACCACCATATAGTTTCCAAATGAATTCATGAATATTCATGAGCTAATGAGTCAATCTAAAGCTCTTTGAGTAGGTTTTTTTTTTGTTTTTTGTTTTTTTTTTAAGATAAATTGTGGCACACCTGCTCAGATCTCATGGCATCCCTGTGTGCCATGGCACACTGGGTAGGGAAACTGGGTAGGGGGTCAACTTAGACGTGAACAAATGTCTGTGATATTTTATCTGTGTGTCACCCCACTACACGGTGATGGCTCCATCTGCTCCTGGGACCTGGCCTCTTGCTATGGAGGTTGTAACCTAGTGCACTGAGGCTTTGCTCTCCTAACAATGTTTGATGATGGGACAAGCAGGCCAAATGTCAGTGAGTGGTGCTGTGACTTGGAGCACCAGGTTGCAGTGCCACGTCTATTTGAAGCACCACCTGGTGCACAGTCATCAGGGTGGAGTTCTGTGTGAACCAAACCTGAACAGCACTGTAACCCCAATTGATGCAATGCAATGCAATGCCTAGAGCAGGACACTGGGCTAAGCCCCACAGAAGAAGGAATTTGCTGCAGATGAACAGCAGGGTGAGTAGAGGGCAGGTTGTTTTTTGTTTTCCAGTCACTATTATTCCTGGTTCACTCTCTGATAAAGGCAGGCATTAAGGTAGCATAATTGTAAGCTTCTTGGTCCCAGGATCCTGGACTCAAGGTGGGAAGAATCTCTATTATTGGATGAACTTCTGTTGGTGAAAGAGAGAAGCACTTGACCAACACAGATAAGGGTCCAAGAGCCCTGGGTCCAGCCCAAGTCCATATGTCTACACCAGTGGTTCTCACTCTTCTGTGGGTCACAGCACTGTTGGCAGCATGTTCTGACTCTACAGGACAAACCAGCCCACTTCCCCCAACACAAATCCAGCCATTGCACCGCTCGTCTTGACACACTTCCCACTGTGTGGGGACATAGTAATGTGTCCTGACACAGTGGTTGAGAACCACTAGTCTACACTACAGTTAAAAGCTCTCATCGCCTGAGTTCCAGCAGCCAGAATTGGCAGGCACGGACAGCTGCAGGATTTTATTTGCAGTACCTGACAGACAGCCCCACCTAGAGAGCTGTAGCTCAAGCAATACTATCACATGCTTCCAGCTCTGGAGCCCTGATTTAGGGCAAGAACAAAAGGAATCCCACAGGAGGTATCTAGCCACACAGTCCAACCTCCCACAGCCCTTTGCACTGCCAGTTTGTTCAGCTGACCCAAAGTGGCCTATCCTGGTCTATTCACAGCACCACTAGCACAGGTCAGGACCATAGGAGCCACCAGAATGGATCTGACCATCCAGTCCAGTCTCCAGACAGAACACATGAGAACCTTTTCGAAAAAGGGTGGGTGCATGGGAAGGAATGCAGTGCTGGGATGAAGGCCACCTTGGGAGGCCACAAACACCAGCACTCATATATACAAAGTCTAGGCTGAGGATGGGCACTTCTCATGCTTAGCAGCTTCCTGAGATTGGAGGGCAACTAATTTGCACGGGCTTTGTATTTGACTGCATAATTTCACTGTATATGGATGAATCTGCCGAAGTGCTGGGCATGATGGGAAATGGTATGTGTAGCTGGTTTGGATCACAGATTCTCCAAAAGCTTTTGTTTGTTTGTTTGTTTGTTTGTTTGTTTGTTTGTTTGTTTGTTTGTTTTCCTGAAGGGAGATATGAAACATTGTCTTTTTCATGATATGCTGGCCTTTGAAAGTATAAATTCTGTTTAGGTGCTCTGATGGAAAAGTGACTGTCGGAAACACAGAACTTGGAAGAGTGAGCAACTCTTTTTTCCACTCTTGAAAGAGCAAAGACAGAGCTGTAGAGCTGAGCCCTAGGCAATATCTAATTTTCTTCTTGTTGTTAAAAGATAGGTTTAATGACCCATTGTGGAGTCCTGTCAGAGAAGCAGTTTCTGGCTTCCAAAGGCTACAGTCTGTAGCTCAGGGGTCTCAAACATGCACCCCATGGGCTAGATGAGGCCCCTAAAGCTATTTCCCATAGCCTATGATGACACAATCATCACTGACATTTGCAATATCATTCTATGTCAAGGTTTCAGTGGTGCGGCCTCTCGGCTAATGTATTAGTCCTCATGAGGACCTTATGGTGATTTGAGTTTGAGACCCCTGCTGTATCTGAAATTGTTAGAGGGTTGAAATTTTCCCTAAGAGCTGAATTCACTCAACATCTGACTGAGGCTAGGAGAGCCTCTTGCAAGCAGAAAGAGGACACCAGCAACTGTTGCCAGTGGTGGTGTGAATGGTAAGCAGGGTTGGCAGCTTGAGTGGACAGTGCTTGTGGAAGGTGTGGGTGAGCGATGAGTGGTGCCAGTGGCCAGTAGATGGTGTGAGTGGGTATCGAGAATTCAGAAGACAAGTAGAGATTGAGGGCCTTCCCCCCCTTGACAGTGGATGATGATACTTTGATGGTCAGATGTGGGGGTAGCAAAGAAGTGAAGGACATATTCTCTGTACACCTATAAGTAACGATAGTGTTATTGCGGGCCACAGACCCCTGCCCTAGATATAGAACCTGCTCCTTTACTGCTGCTGTCTTGGTCCAGCAGAGGGGTTTCTCAAGGAAAGCAAGGGCTGCCACCCAGGAAGATGACATCTGCTAGGTGCTGCCTCAAGACCTTTATAGGGATAGTCTAACCAAGTGGTCAGCTCCGATATCCCTCTTTGAATATAGCACCCTCATGGGTGCATCCAGCATGCTGCTGTTTGCTACCTTGTGCTACAAGTGTAACCCATGGGCTTAAATGTGGAGTGTCTCTTGAAGAGATTTCCTGGGGTCTGGGTTGCTCTTGCTGTGTCACTGTTGCTGGACAGATTTAGCTGCCTAAATCCAAAAGTCTCCAGCAGCTTTGAGCATGTTCTGCAAGGTTGCCTGCTAGTGCAGTGGTCAGATGTCTGAGCTCAAGCAGCCAGCCCAGGGCAGTTGCATGGAGGAGAGCACTTGTGCTCTGTGCAAGGGAAGCAGGCAGAAGGCTCTTTCCCCAACTCTGAAGCGTTTTGCTTCAGGGTTTTTATATATGCATATATGTAAATCAGCATTGACTGAGTAAGCCAAGTTGACAGCAATGCTCCCAGCCGAGGAAGAAAAGTCTACAAGGACTCCTACTGGGGATTTCTGCCGCCAAAGAGGCGGGAGCTGCTGCTTCTAACACAGGCCTTTGGACTTAGTGATCTGAGACAATAATACACTCATGTGGATATTGCTAAATAGACACTACGTATTATAGATCTGTATACTAATTATTTTCTTTTCTTTCATCCTAAAGTTTATAAAGAGAATGTTTTAATATAGTTCATTGCTTTTGTTTTTATTAATTCTGAACAGCTTTCTCTGTGAGTCCCTTTTAGGACTGAATCTTGGTCTCCAGGTGCTTCACTGTAGGAGTTTGGGTTTATTTCTGATGGGCACCGGAGAAACACACTAGAGGTAAACTCTAGCTCACCTCAAGATTACACCCAACTGTCAATAGAGGTGGCAGACATAATGGCCACCCCGCCTGCCCCAACATAGCCCTCTTGTCTATGGAGCTCACAGGGAGGAATGTTATCTATCTCCCCTGATGGGTCTCATCTCTGGGCTATCCAGCTCAAGGGGAAGAGTGTTAAGGATGGATCTCCCTTGATGGGCCTCAATTTCCTGTGTGAGTTTCTACCTCCCTAGCCTTGTGTCATCGGGGGGGGGGGTGAGTTTCTATCCCCGTGAACAGTTTCTCCGCACCCCCCCGTCACCACAAAGGAGGAATAATTGTCCGGGGCCCCAGTTTTATCTTTGGTCCCGACCTACACCTCACCTCCAATTGGCTATTTTATACTCTGGCCGTGCAGTACACTATTTAAGCCCCTGCCTCGGTTGGCTTGAGTGTTCTCCCACCCTCGAATGCTAAAGGGCACGTCACGAACCGGTCGGACTGATCCCCCCACCGAGACAGGGAGCTCCCACCCACGAGACTTTTGGGTGTTCTCGAATTGCCGGCCGAACGATTATGTACTGGGATGCTGCAGCTGGTCTGCCTCCTGGCTTTGGGTTCCACTACGGTGCTAGGACAGGTATTATAAGCTGGTAGTTATTCTACCCCTCTCGATTTGTTTCTTCCCCTTTTTTTCCTTTTTTCTATAATTCCATTTATGCATTGTCTATAAGTGTATTTTTTCCCATTTATGCAGTGTTTATGTGTGGTTTTCATTTGTACCTTGTGTAGTCCCTTTACTACATAGCTGTTATTTATCCCACTTGTATCTTGCATAGTCTTTTTCACTGTGTAGCTGTTTACTTCCCCCCCCCAGACATTTTGTTGCTATTTCATTGTATGCCTTTATGAGACCAGTATAATTTTTTTTTTCCAATTGGAAATTGGTGTCCATCTCCTTGGTGGGGGTTGCCAGTCCACTGCAGTTACATCGCAAACCCAGGGTTCAACACCAAAATGCAGTTTCTGGATTCTCTCGCCCAGATGCCAGACATGTCCAAGAGGTACAGATCCTACACAGCTCCCAGCTGTGTAGGCATCAGAGCGAAATCCCAGAGACTGAGAGACACAGCCAGTTATTTCGATATGGTTGTTTCGCAACAACCGTATAGCAAAATAACCCTTATTTCAAAACAACTTATTTTGAATTAACAAAATGTTAATTCGAAATAAGGAAAAACCGGGAATCGAAATGGCATGTTCACACTGTGAACTTGCTATTTCGGTACCTGGTCCAGGGGGCTGCAGCCCCCTGGGGGTTAGCGGCTGCGGCAGCTCACCCTGCAATGCCAGAAAGGGGGCTGCAGCCCCAGAAAGGGGGGTGCAGCCCCCGGTGGGGGGGGCGAGCGGCTGAGGCACTGAAGCCTGCCACCGGAGCTGGGGAGCCGGGCTCAGCCAGCAGCCCGGACTGCACCCCCGACACCGCCAGCGGGTCGGGGGTGCCGGGTGCCCCCGACCTGCTGGTGGTGTCGGGGGTGCAGCCCGGGCTGCCAGCTGAGCCTGGTGCCCCCGACCCAATGGCGGTGTCGGGGGGCATCCGGGGCTGCCGGCTGAGCCACCTGGCAGGGGTTCACCCCTGACACCCCACCGGAGGCTGCAGCCCCCTTTCTGGGGCTGCAACCCCCTTCTGGGGCTGAGGGACAGCCCTCAGCACCCTGCCCAAGGACCTGAGGGTTCCCTGGCCACGGTGCTGAAGATCCAATGTTGTTTCAGAACACTTTGTTCCGAAACAACATGATCACACGCCTTGTTTCGAAGCAAGAGTTTCAAAACAAGTTTGTTTCGACCCCAAATGGGGTTAACTTGTTTTGAAACAACACAGTTGTTTCGAAACAAGGGCTTCCCCTTGTTTTGAAACAACTGTGCATCGTGTGAACAGCTGAAACCTTATTTTGAAACAACCTCTGTTGTTTTGAAATAAGGAGGCTGTGTGAACACAGCCATAGTGAAAAAGGAGCTCTTGTTCATTTTGTGCAGAGAACTCCCCAGAGGAAAGACTCAGGGAGAGAAAGGCAAAATAAAGGGCAGGACATGAAGCTGCCCTAGTGTCAAAGACTGCAATTTTTTTTTTTTCCAGTTCAGTTCTCAGATCTACCCCTGCTCTGTGCAGGTCCCTTTGGAGAAGTCAATTCCTTCATCTTCCTTTCTTGTCTGGATAATAATTCCCTCCCTCACAAGCTAATGGCAGGATAATCCCATTTTCTTTGAGGGGCTCAGACATTTTGGGGCTGGACTACGCTGGGTGAGGGAAGGGCCTGGGAGCTGGTCCTACAGCTAGGGAAGAACAATGGAGACAGAAGGACAAGAAAACAGGAGAAGAACAGGAGCTCCTGTCAGAGGGAACTCAGCCTATCGGTCAGTGCCAAGGGCTCCATATCTGAATTGACCAAAGCCTTTCCTACCTGCTCACTGTGGGCTGATCTGCAGTAAGACAGGCAGGACAGGCAGCAGGTTGTACAAGCTGGGCAGCAGACACCACTGGGCTGGTCAAGGTCATGTATGGTCTGTGCATACAGGCCCCTGCAGCCATCCTATGAGAGTTTTGAGACCCAGAAGAGCTAGGCTGTGGCTGTCAGGATGGCCCTGGATTCTGTGCAGAGCTCACTGCACAAACCAAGGCCCTGTGGTCTCAGGTCCCAGGTCACACTGCATGCTCTAACAGACAGCACCGGTGGATGTCTCCCCACAGGCCTGACTGGGGAGAAGCAGAAGGGCTCAGGGCCATCTCCACAGGGGCTGCTCTTCCAGCCACCAACTCCTGCCTTGAGGTCAATGCCCTGTGCGTACCACTCAGTGCCATGTGGGCAAGCAAACAGCTAAAAGTGCCAGGGTAGGCTCAGCACAAAGGGGGCTCCCCAGACACTGCCCACTGCAAGCTCCCCATGGAATCACTGACACGCACTCGGACAGACCTGGGCATCGATCAGTGGTGCGTTCACACAGCTCAGAGCTAGAGCAAGTTCTGATGGGCTGGGTAGAGGGACATGGGGCAGGCTGGTGATGGGGGAAGGGCAAGAGAAGCCTGCTGTTAATGGAAAAGAAAGGGATCAAAAATAGAAAAGGCCTGAAGAGGACAAATTATTTTTGCTACTTGGTAAATAACTCAGAAACTAATGAAGGGCCCTTCAGGTTCGTTACCCTTCAGTATCTTTATCCCCTGGGAATCATGACTCAAACACAGAGCTGAAATGAAATAAATTAAATGGTTTATTAAAGGACAAAAAACCAGGAGGATGTAACACAGGTGGGAGCCACCACAAAGGAGCAAGGAACTACAACTGCAACATACTGGAAGAACAAATGAAATACTTTAATGAGTAACAAAGAGCAAAGGCTTAACAAAACATAGTGATCCCAAAGACCAGGAACAAGGACTGCAACACAGTGGGGCGGTGACTGGATCAGGATGACAGCGGACGGTGGCGCAAACTAGGACGGGGGGCAGGAATGACAGACACAGGAACCCATGGACAGGCCAGTCTCACAATCTTCTGTCTTCTAGCTGGAACTGTGGTCACAAGAAAAGCAGGGACTGTCATCCTTGTACATGAAGTGCCCGTGGGGGACTGCTTCAAGACTTTTATAGTCACAATTTAACCAGTCAAGCAGGTAAATTTTTCACATGCCAATCTTGTGTGTGAACTCAGTATCCTGACATCTAGCACCTATGCACTGCACTGGCCCAGAGCACTATCCCTGTTAGCGGATGGGGTGAGGACAGAGGATCAGGCCCAGGACAGGTGAGAGGACAGTGAAGCAACTGAGGCCAAAAGGGAAGTGCTCTGAGAGCAGAGGAATCACCCTGGCTACCAAGAAAGAAGAGATTGTTCATCAGTGTCCAGGGATCTCTCCATTCCCACTTACCTTGTGCCCCCATGGACAGAGAGACACAACTGTACCTGTAGACAGAAGTGTAGGATCTAGGAGACGGAGAGTTTCCTTTGGGGCTGTCAGTGTCATCCAGGACATTCTGCCCCTCAGGCAGCTGTTTGAAGCTCTGCAGGGTGTAGAGCTGCTGCCTGATCTTGGCCAATACATCCTCCATCTGCCAGGGAACAAGAAACCCTCAGAGACTGCTGCCCTGAGCATGGGGGTATTGACACCCCTGGTCCAGCAGACTTTACCATGAAGCCCCTTCCACATCTAAGGGATGGAGTCACCCAACCATCCACAAAACAGCCTTCTGTCTCCCTGCCCAGCAACCTCAAACCATCCTTTAGGAGTGAGGACCTCGCCTCAGGCTCATCAGTCCCAATCTCAAAATCTCCTTCCACATCCCCCTCACTGTTTCTAGGCACCCAAATGGTGGCAGAATGGCAGTGATGTTTCCTAGCCCAGGGGGAATGGCCTTGACCCCACTCCAATCCTTGCTGTGCACTAGCCGCTCAACTTGTCCCCCAGCAGCTTGTCGGCTTCTCCCTGGAGGGTGTAGGCGAGCAGCAGTCCTGCCTCGCAGATTTGCTTGTTGGGATGGTGGGTGGCTTGCAGCGCTGTCTGCAGGCAGGATCTCCTTTGCTCCTCTGAGAAGATCTTCCCAAAGATCTACAGCCAAAAGGGCACAAGGCTGGCTCAGACACCGAGAGGCGGCTCCATGGCCTCAGTGCGAAGGTCTCAGGTCCCTGTCATGAAGTCTGGTCCATGATGCAGAGAATCCATCCACGGCACCAGCCTCAGCCGTTAGATAGGCTGCAAAGCAGGACCCTCTATGCCACTCTCCCCTGGGGATGAAGGAGGCTAGGCTGCACTGAAGACAACGCCCTGGAATCTTTCCCTACTGACGAGAAATGATGCAATACCTGAAATATTATTTAAAGGACACTTCAAACTTCCCTATTTTTTTTTTACAACGGTCTAATTTTCAATGACTACCAATAACACAGTGTGGTGATTAATTCTGTGATTTGATCAGACTTGTGGGAATTTTAAATTGACAAACTTAAATATTTCTTAATTGGGGAAGATGCAGAATGAAGTTTTTCTCAATTAAAACAAGTTCAGACATACCTACACTCCCCTGTGACACTAAAGAGGCTTAGCTCACTAGCTTTCCTCTCCACTAAAGATGGCACTATGCTAGCTGGGGCAGTCCAACAAGATACATTTGTCAAGGAACCCAGATGACTTAACCCTCCACTACCTCCCGTGTCCTGCTGCTGGAGTGCTGCTCCTGCTGCATCAGTGGATGGCATAACTCAGGCCAGAGCCCTTGACTAGGATCGCTTTATAAAGCCCCAGAGAAGCAGGGCAGCAGGTGTGGCTTGTCTCTTCCTCCTTCCCATGCCTGGAGCTCTGCTCACCTGTGGGGGAGGAGGATTCATAGTCCCAGCTACAGGGAGCCTCTGGGCAGCTGCTGCTATCTTCTCTGCAGCAGGCTAATCTGCTGGAACTGGTGATGGCACGGGGATGGCCTGTCTCCTGCTCGGGGGAGGTGGGGAGGTCTGGAGACAGTAGCCTGGGTGCTGCCTCTTGCTCGCCTGTGGGGCTTGGCTCCTGGGGGCTGGCCTTCTGGTAGAAGCAGCCACAGAGATGTCTGGTCCAGCTCTCTTTCTGCTCCGTGTCCCTCTTACCGCACCGGAACATGAGCCACCTCGCTCTCCATGTGGATGATGTTTCTGGCTTCTTGCCCCCTGATGCAGCTGTTGGACTTCTCCTGCTCAGAAAGGCCAGGCGTCTCCACCTCCTGAGCTAGGGAGTTGATGCTTTTGTCCCCACTGAGATGGAGGGCTTGTTTTTCTCTAGGGGCTTCTGGTAGCTGGTTCCCTCTGGAGATGGGGGCCACCTGTGCAGTCCTCCTCCTTATCATCCAGTGTAACAAGTCCATCCTGGAATAAAGCAGAGACATGTTGCGAGTCTGGGCCAGGCACCTGGGGTCCATGTAATTGGCCACCAGTGTTCATAGGCCAGGCAGCATCCAAAGCTCCCTGCTCACCATCCCTGGCTTGGGTCAAGCAGGGAGTCCCAATGTGTAGGACAGTGGGGTGAGAGTCTGACAACTGCACTTAATCAGAATGAGCAGCTTCTTCATCCATGCATGTGAATAAAAATAAAATGAAAAATAAGGCAGCGAAAGGGAACATAAGTCTAATATGGTAGGCAACATCTTTGAGGTATCGGATGAAGTGGCATTTTCTCCCATGAACGCTCATGTGAAAAATAAAGCTGTTAGTCTTAAAGTGCCACACAACTCCTTGGTGGCTTTTTTTTTTTTTTTCTGGACTATACTAAGCAGTTACCCCAACAGCCACTGATTGGGGAACCCACCCAAAATCTGTACCCATTCTGAAGGGAGCAGGCTTGAAAAAACTAATGAAAACCTACAACACGTATTGCAACAAAGGAAACTCTGGAAGTAAAATTAAACAGTACATAGGTGGCTTGCTTATATTCAGAAATAAGCAAAAGAAAGAAACAAAAACCCCAAACAAAGTAAAATAATATGTCAATTTGCAAAGGGATAGCCATCTAGTCCAGCTAAAAAACAACAAGGAGTCGTGTGGCACTTTGAGACTAACAGATTTATTTTTCACATGAGCTTTCGTAGGAGAAAAATCCCACTTCCTCAGATGCTTCGAAGATAAGACCAGTATACATTTTTACACCATAACAGTAACATGTTAATGTTAGCAGTTTATAAAAAAGGCCATTTCTGTGCCAAAGAACCCTCAAAGTTGAATAAAAACAGTAAAATATTTCCTATAGTACAACAAAATATAGAATGTTGAGGAAACAATTCTCTAGTTTGCATAAGGAACAACCCAAATCTATTTTCAAAAAGGCTTAGAGAACCTTGAAGGCACTGCCAAATGAAGGAGATTAAGTTAGCCACCAGTAAAACAAGGCATTCTTACTGTTTAGTTATTATTAATCCATTTACCATAGGAATCCAGGTATTTTCTACTTGAAAGAACACTGCTCTGCCCCCAGCACCCCTTCCCCCTACCCCAGTGCTAGTGCACTGACCCAGGGCCCTAGGCTTGCTCAGGGGGTGAGGCTTGGTCTCCAGGAAGGAGAAATACTGGTAGGGGGCCCCAGGGGCACTATGTCCTCTGATCTGCCTCTGGTAATGTTCAATGCAATCAGTACAAATATATATATTTTGTAATGAATCAGCAATTTAGCCCCATACTAAAACCCCACGAATGGCAAATCAAAAACCGAGTGCTGTACTATGTTTCAAAAAAATCTTGTCTATTCTTTAAGCAAATAATATATAAAACTGTGTTAATAGTAAAACAAATCTAACCCCACTGTGTGTCAAATGAAAATTAAGAATAATAAAATAAAACATGCTATTGACTTCACTCTTCACAGCTGAAACTATAAAAAAGGAATACCTAAACTATAGAGAAATAGGAAAAAATAAAATGACACATTACAATTCCTCTATCATGCCATATTAT